>JAKLNE010000051.1:0-233566 GCA_022814615.1 Waltergamsia citrina | reverse complement strand
CAACGGCGATGACTACGACATTGTCCCGCTCGGGGGCCAGTTAATTATTGAGACAATGTGGGAATTTTAAACCCCCCCCCCCCCCCCCCTCCTTTTTTTTTTTTTGTTTTTTGTTCTTTTTGTTTGTCTGTCGACGCCCAGTCTCAGACGTTCTGGTTTAAGGTTCAATGTCCGACGTGGTATAACAACAACATTATTCATGTCCTCTGTGGAAGCTCGGTCAAGCCCGGATTAGCGCTCTTTAGTGAACACACATAGCCCTTCGCTTTTCTGAACTCCTACCACTTGATTGTAGGATTTGCTATTTCCGAAAAGGCCGAGCTGGGGTAACGGCAAGCCAAGCGCCAGGAACACGATGGCGATGATGCAACATAACGCACGTGCCCCTTCCTTACCTTAGGCACGTCAGATACAAATACAGATACTTATACGGCAAGAACTATCTGTCTGTCTTCAAGTCGCACCTTGCCCAAAATATCCAGAGTCGAGCATGCGCTTTCCTCCAAATTGAAACAAACTACAAACTTGAAAGTTGTACTACTAACTACTACTAAGTACTTGTAGTACTATAGTAAAGAAGTGGTAGTAGTAGTAGTACCTTCCAGGACTAGCATGAGCCTTGATTCAGCCAAGCCAGTCAGTCACCGGGCACCAACGCAGACTCAGGTCGTGCCTTCCTGCATTTAGATCTGTTTGTACCTAAACGACGAGGAAGGTGCCTTACAGCGCGTGCTAGCAAATAGAAGTAAGCGCCCAATGGTAGATTATGTGACGCAGTACCATACCTACCAGTACCTAACTCCTGTAGTAGTAGTCGCAAGGCTCGTGCGCGCACGGGAACGGGTGCAGCTGAAGCAGAATCAGAAGCAGGCAAGCGGATTTGGTGGCACTGCTGTGACGTGCTACACTATTGCGCATCAGCATCAGCATCAGCATCGCCTGGCTCTGGCTGAGTTCTGATGGTAAGTAACCGTAAGTTGTTGGCAGTTGTCAGTTGCCAGTGCTAGTGGTTGTTAGTTACCCCACAAAAATGAAGCGGCAGCGACAGCAGTGGCAGCAGTAGCAGTAGCACTGCCCTCCATCGTTCCTACCTCCCACTTGCCATCGGCGGCTACTGCTGCCCCTGCTCCTGCTCCTGCCACTGCTACCGCTGAGGTCATGGTGCTATGTAATAATGCCCACTGCCACCTTCACTACTACTACTACTACTCGTAGTACTTTATTGACCCTGACAATTCATCTCTGCCACTCACACAACGCGACATCGCTCTGCTGCTACAAATGCCCACGACATCACGACCTTCCTATCCTCCTACTACCTGGCCGACTTGACTTCTCTCAGCCATCACGACTCGCAGGTTCGAGCGGTAAACAAGCGACGGGATAACGCACTAGAGACGAGTCCGCGCCTCTGACGCTATCACAGAGGGTACTAGCAGTATCCACATCCCCCTCCACACTCCAGCACCACTGCCAGTGCCAGTGCCAGCGCCATTCCTAGTCCCCTTCTGTCCTGTTCTATCCTGTCCTAGAGCTTGTCCTGGCCTGCTTTAGTAGTTACTGCAGTAGGTAGGCTGTACAGTTGGTTGGTTACCTGCGCTGTCGCCATCCCACGTCGACCTGCGTCGCCTCTCTTCCGTCCTGTGACGACTCACCGACCTCAATCTCGGGTCCGTCGACGAAAGCGACCACAACCACAACCACGACTCCTAATATCGCCGCCAAGATTCAACACCAAAGCGACTGCATCTGCGACTTCGATCAGATTGCACGACTTCTCCTCTGTCCATCCTCTCCTCGCACTTCGCGCTTCCCTCCCCCATCCACAAGCTGGCAGGCAGTAAGCGCCGCAGCTTCTCCTCTCAAGGAGGAAGTCTGCTGAATAGAATGTTTGGCGGCGGCTCCAACAATTCGCCTGGATCAAAAGGCGAGTCGGATCCCAAGAGCGACTCCAAGTCCAACTCTTCCTCCTCTTCCCCCGACGAGGAGAGCCCCAACTCGAGCAGCAGCCCCGCTCCCATAAAGTCCTCCGAACAGGCCGCCGGCGAGAAGCGCGGTGGTAACGGCAGCCCGCCTGGCCGCAACGACAATGGCGGCTCTACCGACAAGAAGCGAAGGAGTAGCGGTGTCAGCAGCAAAGCTAGCAGCCTCCTAGCTTCGGCCAAGAATACCCTGAACTTCTCTCAGGTTGGCCGCAGCAACTCGGACCTCAGCGCTCAGACGCCTATCCAGAAGCTGGGTAAACAGGATCCAGCCCTTGCTGTTCCTCAGGGCCAGCATAACAACTCGGCCGGAGACTCTGTTCCCGGACCTAAGTCTACCTTCCGTGTTGGCGTTTGGGAAGATAGGAACAAGAAATGCCGACGGACTATGGAAGACACCCACGCTTTCCTCTACAACTTCCTCCCTACCCCTGCCCCAGCAATTGACGCTTCTACCAAGAAGTCCGACTCGACCGATGACGTTGAAGCGAATCAGCAGGATATAGTGGAATCGGATAATGGCTACTTTGCCATCTTTGACGGTCACGCCGGGACTTTTGCCGCCGATTGGTGCGGTAAGAAGCTGCATGTCATCCTCGAGGAAGTTGTGCGCAAACATCCCAATGTCCCCATGCCCGAACTCTTAGACCAGACCTTCACTTCGGTCGATTCTCAGTTGGAGAAGCTGCCGGTGAAGAACAGTGGTTGTACGGCCGCCATTGCTGTCTTGCGTTGGGAAGATCGCGTGCCTAGTGATCGATCTGCGACTGGCTCCCAACCCATCGCTCCAGCGGCCGCCGCTGCCTCCAAGAAGTCGGAGGATAGTGATAAGGACAAGGAAAAGGGGAAAGACAAGGACTCGAGCACTTCTCTCGACGCGCCATCGTCGGAAAGCGCTCACGCCCGGCTAAAACCTTCGGCCACTCGGCAACGAGTCTTATATACGGCTAATGTCGGTGACGCACGCATCATTCTTTGCCGTTCCGGAAAGGCACTTCGTCTTTCATACGACCATAAGGGCAGTGACGAGAACGAGGGTCGACGTATTGCCAATGCCGGAGGACTCATCCTTAACAACCGTGTCAACGGTGTTCTGGCCGTTACGCGAGCTCTTGGTGACGCCTACATGAAAGATCTGGTCACAGGACATCCCTACACGACAGAGACGGTCATCCAGCCGGACAGCGATGACTTTGTCATTATCGCATGCGACGGTGTAAGTCCCTCTATCTATCCACTTTAATTTTTATGAAAGCTATACTAACGTAAACCATCAGATCTGGGATGTATGCAGTGATCAGGAGGCAGTAGATCTAGTTCGCGATATCGAGGATCCTACAGCCGCCTCCAAGGTGCTCGTTGACCACGCCCTTGGCCGCTTCAGCACCGACAACCTGTCCTGCATGATTGTGCGGTTCAGGAAGGACGCCCTCATTGATAGTCAGAATAACCAAGATGTTGGTGTGGAATCAGAAAACGGAGCCACCAAGGTGAGCGAGGTGGATAAGCTGGTGAGTGAAACCAAGCAGAAGATCGCCGACGGAAGCAACCCTGCGCTTGGGATATCACCCAGCAATAGCGGTCGCGGCCACGACCCTATACCTATCGAGGGCGACTTTGTTCCAACATCCCTGGATGGCGCAGTACTGGAAGAAGAGCCAAGCGTTATCTCCGATGAAGAAAAAGAAAAGGATACTGACGAGGTTGAAAAGGTGGCGGACAAGGAGAAGGCCACTCCAAATGAGAACGACTCCAAGGATGCCCCCAAGACTGAAGAGAGTAGCAAAGAGAAGACGGACTCGTAGTGATTTTACTTTGGTAGTTGGATGCATCTTTCGACAGCACTGAGGGATTGAAGCGCTCTGGAATTGTGACCCCATAGAAAGCTGTGGAGTGATACTATGTATGGGCTAGGGACGAATGCAAATGATACGAGAAATGCAAGTTACGTATGGGTTCTACTGGAATATCATGTCTGTGTCTCTGGGGTTCTTGGTACACTCTGTTTAATAAAACAAAGATCAGAATAACGCGCGCTGACTTTTCCGCTCTCTGGAAGGGTCCGGACTCTTATATTGTGTACAAATTATGAATATAAGAGTGGATGGACATGATATGATTCTGTCAAGGCTCATAATATAGAAATACTGCACATGGTTCATATCCGCCGAACACCAGGCCCGTGCAGTTTGTTAGCTGTTGTACCTTGTCGAGGTCAAGGCGTCGGCGTCAGCGCACACGGTTGACCAGGGCATTGGGAGTGTCCACACACCCGGAGCCATCCCGAGGCGGCGAAGGATGCGGGTGCACAGGGAACGTGGTGCAGGTTCGTTATTACCCAAGGTAATATAATATTTGACAGCAATAAGGCTTAGCCTTTTAGAATTGTAGGAGAAGCAACAATGACAACAAGAAACAACAATAACAATAACAACAATAAGCACGATAAGAACAGCAACAGAGTTGGACGGGTTAAGTCAACAGGTACGAGTAGGCTGACATGACCTGTTTCTGTATACTAAATTGCTGGAGATATATAATGATCCTCTTTCCCCCACAGTTTGAAGATTAAATGCTCCGGTAAACATGTTCAAGGTATCGTGCTTGGCATCAGAGCCCCTGAGTGCGTGCCAGGAGAAAATCATCAAGGAGGGACAAATCGAATCAATTCACACTGCACAATGAATTGTGGTACAAAAGCTTTAGCCTGTATTACGATTACATGTATGAGTAGTAGTAGATTGATCTACCCCTGATCGCGCCAGTTAGCGCCGCCATTAGTGTGGAGTGCCATCCCATTGGGCCATCTCATTGGGTTTGCCTATTGGGTCGTTGGGTCTAAATGAGCGAGCTGGAGAGGCAAGTATTCGTATATGATGGGTTGCCTCAGGTAGCAACTTGAGCTGAATAAAAGAAGAAACAATAGAACAAATCGAAATGTGCTAGTACAATAATGGACAAAGTGTCGGCAGCCAGATTGTGGTTTGATGTGCCCATGCAGGCAGGTACGACTCAGTAAGCAGCGACCGCACTTGCAGTAATGCAAATTCACGAGGAAACCACGAGGCGCCCACGTTGAGGTCGGGAAGGAGCAAAAGGCTCGCGGTTTAAATTAACCTCCATTGTAGTTTGGGGGCCTGAGGCTAACCCTATCTTTCTCTTAAGGTGCTCGTACATGTGCTCTCTCTTTGTATCACCATCAGACTCAAATATTGACATCTTCGAGTACACCTCTTTTTGATTGGCAGCATCTGCCAGGTCCTCATCGACGCTACAGCAAGCACTTGTGCCCAGTACTTCTAATTCGCCTAATTAAACCAGCACCCACGGGAAGAGATCCAGCGACGACGCGGGCGACTGACGGGTCGACCCCTGGATGCAGGGGTGGATCTTTTCTGTCCACGAACCTGGTCTGCTCGGTTCTCCCCCAATTCCGCCCTGGGGGTTGTCTCAGACTTTCCGGTCGAATATTTGCCGCTCTTCGTCCCATACTCTCTCAGCTCTGTGCTGCTGCCCACTGCTACAGACGGGCTCTGTCAGTACTCAAACTCAGACATCAGACATCATACCCTTCTCTCCTCTCCTTCACGCCTTTTTTCCTCTTCCCCGCCACATGAGAGAGAGGAACAGCCCTCCCGCTATCGAATGGGCTAGCTACGAAGCTCCTCATTTCCCGGAAATATTATCTTATCGGCCGACTGCAGGTACAGAGCGGAGCCTCAATGTCCGCACTGACGGCTAGCTGTCGCATCGGCCTCTTCCCCTGAGAAACCAGCAACAACGCCAACCCTGGGGAGGAAAAAAAAAAAAAGAGCAGCCTGCCGTCACGACAAACCACACCCGCGTTAGTCGTGTGCTGTTGGCTTGCGACCGACTGGTTTCCTAGGCTTTTTTTCGCCTCTCTGGAGCGAAGCTGTCATTTCTTTTGTGCTCGTATAACACTATTTACGTGTTGTCGGGCGCTTGGATGCAGCCGCTACAGCAATGTCGCTTAATGGCCTGGATAATCCCAAGGTCGCCGAGGCCTATGCCGCGGCGTCTGCGGAACCTGGAGGATGGTATGATGCTCTTGTTCCTTTTCCGCCTTCACTCTCTTGCCGGGCCATAGCCATGATCAGGTCAAGCTAACTGAGATCACAGGTTTCTGCTGAAATATGAGACCCGCGATGAGATCGAGGTGTACGGTCAAGGCAACGGTGGCATCACCGAGGTGCGCCATGCTGTTACCGTCTACGATGAGACGAGCCCTCTCTACGGCTTCCTCAAGTATCGAAGGAGAAACGTGCTCATCAAATATCTGCCCGAGGGCTGTTCGCGTTTAATCCAAGGTACTACCCCAACCACTTTCTCACATGCTCTTGCATGGGATATGAAGAAGTTACAGAATCCCTAACGCTCTCTAGCTCGAGTTGCTGTCCATTTCAACGCCGTATGCGAACGATTTTCTCCCTACGATACCCAATTCGACATAGCCGAGGCCAACGAACTGCGCGAGTCCAGTCTCTCCTCCAAATTCTCTCTGCATACCGCCTCTGGATCAAATTCGAGCTCTGGATCGTTGCGTAGAAAGCACCTGATGGAGATTGCCGAAGAAGACGAAGAGGAGGTGCAGCAGCCAGCCAAGCGCCAATCCCTTATCAAAGAGGAGGAAGCAAAGCAGGATGAAAAGAAGGCCCAGGAAGAAGATCCCGTAAAGTTGGACGCGGAGTTAGCCACATCTCCTGAGAATACCAAATTCTCTGCCGACAACACGTCTGAGATGCCCAATTTCGTTGGTGTGGACGCCACCGCGAGCGCAGAGCCAGCCTCAGACGCGCCGTCGCCAGGTGATACCGGCCGTCGCATGTCGTCCCAGTCGGGACGCGCCGAAGTCTTTACTTCTTATTCTTCCGTCTCTTCCTACGCCGCCTACGCTTACTCCAAACCCAAGGTTAAGCTTGGTCCACGACCGTCACTCGATACACACAATCGCCCTCAGACCGCAGGCAATTTCCGTCCCGTGGCATCCATCCCTGCGGGTGTTAAGCTCTTTGGGAAGGGAGCTTCGGGCAGCAAGAAGTCATCATCAGGGCGAAAAGACAGCGTTGGCAGTACTGCAAGCACTACCTACACAATATCACCTCAGAGCGAGGTCACCGATATTTCTTTCGCCACTTCAGCTGCTATACCCATACCTGAAGAGCCGACAGCCAAAACCCAAATTGAGAGCCTACGGCCCAACACGAGCTCCGGCGTGTCTACAAAATCGAATATGACGTCCCTGTCGAAACAGGCCATGACGCCCGAGAAGGCGCGACTGAAAAAGGCTATGCAGCTGCGCGAAAAGAAGAAAAAGAAGGCCGCAAACGCGTCCACCGTTCCAGACGTGCCAGCTCTCCCTAACACAACGGACGAGAACGAGAAGGCCGAGAAGGAAGTGACAGTAGAAGAGGAGAAACTCGAAGACACCACGGAGCAGAGGGCACCCATGGTCAAAGCTGACTCTGGCATCGCCATTGACGCCTCACCAGCATCAACGAAGGCTGGTGATCTTGCCTCAGACCGAACACAGACAGATTCACGCCCAACGAGCCCAGTTCACGCTCCATCTGATACCGAGCATTCTACGAAAGCATCCTCCGTGACCGAAACACCCGAGACTGTAGAGGCGAGTGACGAGAAAACTGCGGATGACACTGAGGCTCCTCAGCCTGAGAGGGTAGAAGTGCCAGAGAAATCCGAGACCAGCGAGTCACAAGACCAAGTTACGCCCGTTGCGGAGGACAAGGCTGAGGAGGGAGCTTCTGCTGAACCTCTGGACGCAGAATCTAGCGCGGATAAGCCAGTCGATGCTGCTGAGCCCGCGGTACCAAACTCGGCTGATGCTGCAGTCGAAAAAGACGCGGCGACAGCAGAGCCTCAAGAATCAAACGCAAGTCAGCAAGACGGGTTGACAAGAAGCGACGTTGCACCAGCAGGTGAAGACGTTGCTGTGGCCGCTCCAGAGACATCAGAAAGCATTCCAGTGGCGTCTGAGATCAGTGCGACAACAACTGACGTGGATAACAATAAACCTGAGACACAGGAAGTTGCCGAGGCCAATTTGCCCACGTCAACAGAGAAAACTGAGATTACAGATTCACAACCGCCTGCTGATCGCGTCGAAGAAGTTGCAGTGAGCGTGGAGGTTGAGGAACCTTCTGTCCCCGCGAAACGCCAATCTCTTGCGGAAAGCCCTGACATCAGACGCCGTGAGAGTACCATCGACGACCAAGCTGGTGACGCTGATACAATTTCAGCGGTACCCAAGAAGCAGTCCTCAAACAGACGGAAAACCATCGAGCCCATTCGCACAGATCTAGCTAGTCGCCCTGCCTCTTATAGCTTCTCTGACGACGAAAGCTTGATGGATGAGCTTCAGAGCGCGACTGTTCAGGAAGCCAAGCCAATGTTTGTCTCCAAGACTCCCGTCACACCCGTCTTCCCGGGCATGTTGAACGTCCCTGGAGGACCTGTCTCATCACCACCTGCTGCCACGCCCCAAGGAAAGCCGCAAGTTGTGAGGACTGTATCAAACCCTGTCCGCGGAGGCAACTTTACCAACCTCCCTGCGGATGTGAGTGAGTCGTCGGCACGGTCTGTGAGCCAAGGCGCCGCCTACTTGCACAAGGTCACGCAGCAGCGCACTGCTGATGGCAACTTGTCCAAGAAGAACAATGTGGGTTCCAGCATCTCGCAACGAATTAAGGCACTGGAAATGCTGTCGGCGGAAACGGGATCGCAGCCTGGATCGCGACCATCTTCGACCTTCTTCTCTGTCAAGAAAGACCGTGTGCCCTCGAGGTCCCCGTCGGTAGCAGACCGTGCTACCTCTTTGACGAGGGAGAAACGCCCTTCCACTGCTCATTCACGCGAGCATTCGCCCCAGACTCAGGCATCGAAAAATCCTCGTGATCGATCTGGGTCTATTTCTAGCCGACTCTCCATGTTCGAGGCCACTGAATCACCGGGGAACACGCCTCGTGGCAGGCCAGAGAGCGTCTCTGTCACAGCTAAGATTATCAGGGATTCTCCTTCGCAGTCGGGGAACCAATCTGACCAAGGGCACTTGGAGCTAAAGGAGTCGCCTCTGCAGGTAGACCACCAGACAGTCACCCCTCCGGACCTAACCCTTGAACCGGCCAGAGACAGCATGGCAGAGCCGCGGCCATCTATTTCCCGAGACAATAGCGGCAGCAAGGAGCCCGACTCTCGTCGATCCTCCTTCAGCGTTGTTCGCGACTTCATCAAGGAAGGCCGCAAGTCCCTCAGCTCACCGTCCACCGATAACCTTGCGCTGTTCAGTCCAAGCGCCAAGTCACCAAGCCATCCACCATCGGCACATCAGAACACTGCGTTTTCTAGATTATCCATCAGCAACCGCCGTTCTCTTAGCCGAGACCGTGGGAATGCTTCCTCCGTTCTTAGCGACGACGACGACAGCAAATCCAACAGCGACAAGAAGGCGTCTCGCGCAAGCCGTCTCATGCGTCGTTTGTCTTCTCTGTCGGGCTCTAGCCGCAACAGCAACAAGATGGTATCTCCTTCTGGTGGCACCCCAACTGTCACAGAGGAGGCCTTCCCCGATCCCATGGTGACTGCCTCGGCACCCCCCACGGCGGACGGCTCTTTTCCATCCATCGCCACCTACATGGGCGATGTCAACGTGCAGTTCCCTGACACGCTCCTCTGGAAGCGCCGGAACATGTATCTTGACTCACAGGGTACTGTCGTGCTCTCTTCACTGCCGCAGACTTCTAGTCAACAACCCAACCAGCGGACTGGTGTCAAGAGATTCCACCTCAGCGAGTTCAAGACGCCTTATGCGCCGGATGTTGAAGTTCAGGAGCTTCCCAACAGCGTCGTGCTAGATCTGATTGAGGGCAGCGCCGTACAGGTTGCCTGCGAGGATCGAGCCGGGCAGATGCACGTGCTGCATAGTAAGTTTGACCACTAGGACATGCGTTGCCGAACAAACACTAACATACTTTCAGCTCTCAGAGACGCACACGCCGCCTACGCTGGGCAGTAAATCACTGCTTGATGCTCGGCTTTAGACACCGAGCAGCTTCACAGCCACCTTCAATAGGTCAACATGAGACCTATCCGCCATCACACACCTTGACGACCTTCTTTTTCTTCCCTTTCTTTTCTCGCTTTTATGATACCATTCCAAGTCTTCTGCTTACCGTTTTTTAACTTCTGATCTTTGACCAAGATTTTATTTCCTATCATCTGTTAGAATATACTAGCTGGCAGCAGCAGAGAAGCTGGCCAGCTCCACTACTGGAAACACCACAATTCCCTTAGACGTTTCTTATCTCCTTCTACTTTCACCTGTTGGGATATTCCATTCACGTCACACTTCTTTGCATCCGGGGGCTGAGAGGGCATTCAAACCCCTACCGCTATTGGATTTTTTGTATTTTTCTTCCCTTCTTCCCATTGGTTTTATCCTCCTTGCCATTGTCTGTCTCTGGATATCTATGGGTGATCTTCCAATACAGCTTGTTAGGGGATAGCTATATACGCGAGGTTTGGGGAAAGGGGAAGACGATATTTCAGAGGAGAGGAAGTGTATATATATATATACATAGAGCACAGCAAGATAAGTTGAGAGAGATTTGCTGTCCGAGAGGGGAGTGGAGGATGAGAATTTTGAGTTAAGCATAGCAAAAGCATAGCATGCAGGGACTTTGAAAATACAAAAATGAAGCTTCTTTTCCCATTGGAAAACTGCGTACCGATGCCTGGCCTTGACCTCGGGGTATAGAAGAGCGTAATAGACTCATTCTACTCGTCGATTATGCTCGATGTACATGTGGTTTATGATTCGTGCTACTGGGCTCGAAATACCTCTGAAGGCTGAATTTTGTATATATCTCAACATGCTTTCTTGCCACACTTGTTCCCACACGGTCATTCATCCAGAGACCATAAAAAACAAACAGATATATCCCTCACAATTCCATCCTTTCCCTTTTTCCCTCTACTCCAAAACGCCTCCTTTTCATTTCCCATTTCTTTCTTGTTCAAAAAATACCCCAGAACGTCATCCTCCTAAGGAAACGTCCCTGCATTCGAATTCGCCCCCGTACTAGTATCCAGCCCCGAAAACCCAGCCGTATCCATAGCCATATAATCCAACAGATCCAACCCTCCAACGTTGACCCCTTCCGACGTCATAGCTACACTGCTATTCTCCATATTCTGGAAGAATGCTGGGCCCGTGGGTAAGTACCACATTTCGTTGCCTGGGTTGTTCCAGTCTTCGAACATGTTGGGGTCCATGCCTGCTCCGGGGTTGTTGTTGGTGGTGGTGGTGGTGGTGGTGTTGTTGGGAGGATCGAGGGCTGCGGCGGGGGTGCCGGGGCCGAGGGATGCGCCGCCTGGGTAGGGGAAGTTGCCTGTTGTTAGGTCGAAGGGTGTGGCGGAGATGGTGCCTTCGATGGTAGGGGTAGGTGGGCGGTCTGTAACTATTAAGTTAGTATGGTTGTAGAGCGAATGTGAGTAGGAGGGGGAGGGTTGTGACTTACGGTTTCCATTGAGCTCATCCCGCAGGTTCTGAGCATGTCTACCGACCCAGTTCGCGCCTCCTTCGCCGTTGGTCACCGCCATGTCTGCGCCCATGTCAGGGATGGGACTTTGTCCCTTGCCGGAGGCTTGCTGCATGGTGGGCGCTTGGATGAATCGGTTGCGGAGTCTGCTGGTAAGGGTTTCCAGAAGATCAGCGAAACGGATACCCAGGTGGACATCGTCGACGACGCAGTGCCGGAGTCCTTGCACAGTAGCGTCCATGAGATCGATATTGGTCTTGATATCTGATCGCGGGGCACCGAGAGCAAAAGTCTTGAGGAGGAACATGGCGCCACTGATGATGCGGAAGTATGTCCGGACGGGTGCGTGTTTTAGATAGCCGCCGGGTAGAAGACCGTCAACAACCGTCCGAAGCAGGTTCCTGCAGCCGTTGACCACTTCACGAATGTACTCTTGGTCGTTTGAAGTGAAGCCGCCTAGTTGTCCAAGCGGCAGCTTGCCGTAGTTAAGGATCGTCTGCGGCGAGAGCTGTGGGGGGCCGCTGTTTGAACTCCCGTTGGCGCCGCCGTTAGCGTTACCAGCGTTATTCGTACACCGCTCGACGACAGCTTGAAGGGAGAGCGAGTTCACGTATATATATACGTATTGGTACTCAATCATGAGTATATGACGAAGGAAAGGCGGGAGACGGAATCGCTCAAACTCCTTGTACCAATCTTGGAGTAAGGGTGTGAACTCTTCTAGAAGGTCGACGTATGTTCCTGATCGGACGATGCTTGCCGTGTGCTGCCGAGACTTGAAGAGCTTCTCGTTTCCCAAGTGCATGAGATTACTGATTCCGGCCCAGCAGTGGATGACTTGATCATCCAATTCCAAGTCTGGCACGTAGATGAAGGCATTAGATATTGTTGAAGATAGTGTAGTGCCGGGCGTGTTCTCATCATTTGACAAGGGCCGACGCCGCGTCACAGCCGGATCTGCCCGCCTCAGGTGTTCAGGAGCCATGCTGCTCCATCCAAGACGGCCGGCCAGCTGATCCGTGTAGATAAGCAGCAGCCTCTTGCTGCGGGTCGCTCGCTGCCGGTACACCTCATCCTGGTACTCGGGCCGTGTAAGGGTATCATCCTTTAGCAGCTCATCGATATCGTCGAAGACGCCCAGCTCGTATCCCAGACCCATAGCCGTGCTCAGAAGCATCCAGCACATTCGGTCGCTCCTCCAAGCAGGCTCAAGCCAGCTCTCTAGCCGCTTGCCACCAAAGCTCGCCCCCACAGGCCTATTAGAGTCTTCATCGAAAGTGCTGGGCCTTTCGTAATCAGGAAGCATGAGGTCGTCAGTAGCCTCGGGAGGCGGAAAGTGGAGTGCTCGCGGGTGCCATTCGGTGAGGATCATCAGTGATTCAATAGTTCCGAGCGTACGCAAGCTCCCCTTCCTCATTCCCCTCCAGGGAGCTGTGCTGTTAGCATGTGTCTCGCCTGCTGGTGCTGGTGCGGCTCCTGAGCCGCAGAAACCGCCGCCGAATGCTTCTTGGCCCCATAGGCATCGCTCAATCATACCACGCAGATACGTCCACAGCTGCTCATGGATAGCGTGTGAGCGGCAGTGGCCACCGGCGCCCGGCATATGCCGGTATCGCGAGGCAATGGTAAGTAGTGTGACAGTGAGAATTGGTTCTTCGGTCAGGAGCGTAACATGAGATGCCGGGTTATTGAAAGTTGGCGGAGATATAGGAGTCATCGGTGACAGATACTTGTAGTAACTATAACCAACATAGGTTAGCAATGAAGGTTAGTAAAGGCAGGGAAGGTTAGTACGCACTAATCAATATACTCAATCGCCTCATGAGGCGTGAACCAGCCTGCCCGAACAAAACGAAACCTCGTCCACGCCCTGATAGCCTCCGCATACCCCGGCTGCGCACTCAGATCCACCGACCCCAGCTCCGGGTCAACAGGCTGCTCCGACTTGACGGGGGCAGCATTAGATCTGGCTCTCCTCCGGTCAATATTCTCCTCTATGCTAGCCTGCCTCGGGAGGCTTATTCCGGAAGCTCGGCTTTCCTGTCGATTAAGGGAGGCATTCATGGGGCTGTGGTTGCTGTCAGCGGGCTGGCGGCGGTTGCTTGAACTATTTGCTGCCTGGACGAACCTGTCCGTGTCGGTGGCGGCCTTGTACAGAAGATCGAGGGCATCGTGAGGACCGTACACACCGCGGCGCATGACAGTCTGAGCATCTGGATTCTCTATCTGCTGATTGTCATCGCCGTCGGTGGTAAAGTCGTTCTCTCTGCGGTCTCGTCTTCCGATCGATTCGTCCGCGGCACTGGCGCTGCCGCTGATACCCGTACCAGGACGCCGCAGCGGCTGACTTCTACCTGTCGAGCCTCCCGGGGTGAGAGGCTGCTCGGCGTACAGACGACGATCGATCTGCTGAGGCGGGGTATCCTCGCTAGCTTGGACTCTCTTGCGGCCGTTGCGAACGGTGTAGTCGTCTACGTCGCTACCAGCATCATCCTCGTGCTTGCGCTTCCGCCTCGTCGCACTGAAGAAGCATTCTTTAGATTCTCTCCGACAGCGCACACACGGCGGGTCATTGGGATTATCAACGCTGCCAAGGTCGCATCGCACTTTACGTCGGCGACAGGGAATGCAAGCTTGGTAGACGCGCTTGTGCTGAACACCAGGTTGCCCATCTTGCTGCTGCTGCTGCGGGGCGGCCGCGGCCGCGGCTGCAGTCGAAGCCGAAGCCGCAGCACCGTACTGAGCCATTGCCAGCAAAGCGACTCAAAGCGACTCTGGCGATGGGCGTCGCGACAGGATTCGTGGGTTATTGGTGGTTTCGTTATCGCTTGGGGTGGGAAAGTTCGGTTTGCGGCGGTTGGGGGAGGTAAAAGGATTCCGGGTCGGTTGTGAGCCGAGTGAAAGCGGTTCTATCAGTTTTGGTTTATTTGAAGAAACTCGGGGACTCGAGTCGGAAGGGGACCCTAAAAGGCGGGGTTTTGGATTGGGCTGGAGGGGGATTTGCTTAAGTACCTGCCTGGGTCCTTCCCTCCAGTTCGTGGCTGTGGTTTATCTGTACCTAATTAGTACTACTACTAGTAGTATTATACAGTTCTTACTTATTCATGGCCGGTTGGGTCTTACCTATATCCAGCCACTGTGAGATAAGAGATCAATAGAATACAGAACAGCTCTCCAATTGTGGAATAAAAAGAGAGAAAATCAAGGTAGGAATGAATGAGCCGAATAATTGAGTTGCCCCCGCCAGTCCTCGAGATCGGGACACAAAAGGACACCTGCCAGTGAACTGAAATCGACCTTGAAGAGAACGAAGTGGAGCTGCATAAGTTCATCAAGTTGGGCATGACAACACTCATCACACCAAAGAGCAACTTCCATAAACGTGAACTTGCACAAATCATTCGTTCCTTCCCTCTGGTTCGTTGGCTCAGTGGCCTACGGCGCTTGCCGACGAAAAGTACAAGAGTTACCTTGTCCGCTCCCTTCCCCTCTTTAGATTTGCATAATTCATAGCCTACCTTACCTTAGAACCCGAAGCATGCAGCAAAGACGCAGGTGAGGCAGTTGCGCCTACACTGTACTTGCCTCACATTCCCATCAGTTACTATCTTAGTACTAGTAGTTTTGAGTATCAATGCCATTTGTTGGCACACATGCTAACAATCGCAGTAGTAACGATAGAGTAAGAGGCAAGAGACACTGAGCTTTTCCCCAGGCACATCGGAACCCTCCAGCCTCCACTCTACCCAATCATAACGCTCCAATTGCCCATCGACCCCCGTGCACTGCACCAAACAGGTTCCACCATTCGCCCAGTTGAGGACCCATTAGTGATCGTTTAATTACTACAGCTCGTCGTACTCGTAATATAGTAGTACTACTAATAGTAGTAGTCTTCTTAGAGGCACAGACGGTGGCTAAGGTGAGCAAAATGCTGACCGAGGTCTGTACTCGGAAATATTCTCAAAGGTCACGATGGCTGGTCACATGGTTCATGCCGCCGGTTCCCCCGGACATCTTCGTCATTGTATTTGTACTCTCGTACGTGCCGAGGTGAGGCTGAACTCCCCCGGTTCTTATGTATTTTTTCGGTCTTGTAGATTTCTTGGGGTTTTCCCCATTTGGATTGTCCCAGTGGCGGTACGCTATCACCTGATCTCCGGGGCTGCGAGGATCACCCATGACTGACAATGTTCTATCTTGTCATGAAACCAAATATCGCTTACCTCAACTGTGAGAAGACTCTTGATTAAGTTTGTAATTGTCAGAAAGTACCCGGGAAAAATCGTCACGAACCTGAGCTATTTGGCCAAATTGGGTCACTAGAGCCCCACGTCTAGAACAGGCATTCGAGTGTTGCCAGTCTCACCAAACTCCTCACCACCAACAGACAAGCCACATTTAAATAACATGATACAATGAACGACTGGAGGGATGGCAGGGTGGTCGGTCTAAGGCGTGACGCTCAAGAGTTTTATAATCTTACCCATCTCTACAGAGTGTATCGTTCAGTCTTGTCCAAGGTACGACAGCAAACGGCTGTAGACGCATACTATCGTCTTCAGCTCCGAAAAGTCCCCTCCCAGCATCGTTAGTGAAAACGCCCAAGCCAAGAGCTAAGAGTCAAGAGTTAAAGATAAACTTATACCAGGCAGGACTACGATGTCTGGTTCATTCAAGCTCCTGCCATCGGTCATCATGCTGTTCAATACGGCAGTACATGTTATAGCATCCGTAATAACCATGCAAGACATCACCATCAAGTCTCCTCAAGAGTGAGCAAAACGTTTTCGCCATTACCATTTTCTAAACGTTTCCCCTGGCCCAAAAGAAAAAAAAAGTAGTGAAGAATCCGATGCTGCTACTCCCATCTCACAGAATCGTAAGCAAAGTACACCCCATATTTCATCCGTCTTCATCGCCCCTCGTTGCTTTTTTCAAGTGTCGTAGGTCCAGAAGTTCACCTAACGCAGGGAGAACTCCCCTATGAGAATGAACGTATGTATTCCCGTTTGTAGCAGCTCCAGAGAAAACGACCCTTGTATGCACCGTGGAACCACTTCTCCCCTGGACAGAACAGAATCCGTGAGCTCCAATCTCCGAAGAAACGAGTCGTTAACGTCGTGTGGTTCTCGTGCTTCCATAAACCTTGCTCTCCGGAACATCGGAGCCAGCCATTAAACCAGTATCAAGTTGAAAAATAATAAAAAAAAGTTCAATCCTCGAGTTCAATCCGGCTCCCTTAATTTAAGGATTCACAAAGCCCTTCTTGGCCTATTTGTTTATTCAGTCAGCGCTCGATTCCTTGACCAACACCTTTGCCAGGGGAGAGAAGACTCACAAAGATATCCCAAAGCTTCGTCGTGAGCGCATCGGGCATGGTGTACAGATCGATGGAGAATTCGCCAGCTTCACGCAAATCATGCACTTTTAGCCCACCAAAAATTCATCAGAAACCATTCCAACGACTTCCAGGTAGAGAGCGCCTTTTTCAAGGAGAAAAGGCCAAAACGTCCCCAGAATCGTGGAAGGCGAAACCCCAAGGGTTTGGGGTGGGGAAGGAAGACTTACCCTCAATATCGCTCCTGATGTACGTATCCGGCCCCTTGTTCTCGTTGATGACCTGAATCACCTTAAGCAGGTCCTCCTCTTCCAACTTCTGCAGCGCCTCGGCAATCTTCTCGTAGTCAAACTTCTGCGATCCTCCCTTCTTACCACCCGCGCCGACGGCTCCCGCAACGCCCTTCTTGCGCGGGCGGTCTTCGTCGTTGGGCAGAGGTCCCGTCTCGCGCAGGCGCTCTTGCAGGGCCTGTGACGGGTTCTTGAAGGTGACGTCGTGGACGGAGGAGTATTCGTTCTTGAGGAAGTTGAGGTCTGTGATGATGGGGGCGAGTTTGGTCTTTTCGGTCGTGTAGCAGTCGATTGCGATTTCGAACTCACCCCAGCCTTCGTTGCTGCATGTGAAGGGTGGTTTCGTGAAAGCTAACAAACAGGGTCAGTGGGAAGGGTACAAAGAGAACCATCATTGGGAGAGGTAGAGTAGGGCAGCAGAATGAAGTCGGGGCACGTACTCTGTACGGGGTTCTCGAAGGTAGGATGTAGGTTAAAGACAACCTTGGTGAAGACATCGGCAGGCCGTTCGTTACCATCCTCGTCCAGCAGGAAAATCCGCATGCTCCACGCCCGCATTGGGAACTCTTCCACCGGCGATGGCTTGTCTCTGCGCGCCAGTCAGCAGGAAGTTCCCTCACACATACCCGAGAGAATCAAGAGTCATTGTTCGCTTGCAAACATCGTCCATTCCTCTGCTCGGTTTCTTCTACGTAGCATTGGGTAGGATACTTACATGACATTCTGCTCCACCAGCACCTTGACTTTCCTCTGTAGCACGGTACTGTTAGCAAGAACTGCTGCGCCCCTCAGTCCTCGAGGCATTGTGCTTTGCGCTCCGCGTAGATAGAACGAATTGGGGGAGGACAGGTGCAATATCGTAGCTCTTCTGCTGAGTAGTGGTGGTGGCTGGACAGCGGGCAGGCAAGGGCAGATTGGAAGCTTTTGACGGCTAGGGACGGGAACGGCAGAGGACAATCAATCATCAAAGACAAAGGTGAGGTGAAGCGCTTCCACGGTGCGCGAAAGCACCCATTGAATGGTGAGTAGACAATGACCTATTCACGGCATCGCTCGGCCCACGGAGCATCTGAGCGCGCGCGCGTGCGCACCGCTCAGCAGCCGGCGAACACCTGTCACGGCCGACTGGGCACACCGCGACATGATCCGAGACGCAATAAACCCCGAATATAAAAGAATTGAAATGGGAAAGGATAACAATGAGAAGTGACCGGTTAGGGTGAAAAGCTTACCTCGACCAACATGGTGACGACCTAATCCTTTTCTTTTTTTTTCTCCTTCACTGTCCAAGCTTCTCTCCCTGTCTGTCTGTCTGTCTGCCCGTAATACTCCTACAATGGGTGGGAAAAAAATAGAACCCTGGAAAAGTGCGGATAAGATGGGATAATTGGATGGGGGGATAGAAAGAGTAGACAAGACAAAGCAATTCCCAACACGACTTTACGCCCAATAAATGAGATACCCGGGGAATGAATGGGGGAGATGGAGGTAGAGGCAGTGGTAGAGGCAGAGGCAGAGGGAGGAATGGTGAAGACGACGATGGAAAAGCTCTCGAGGGATGGAGGGATGGATGTCGTGGGGGAAATCCGGTAACAAGACAGCCCAGCGACCAGTAATAACCAGTCACAGCCAGCAGCAGCAGCAGCCAGCCCCGTGAGAGCGAGAGCAGCCAACAAACAGCAGCAGCAGCGGAAGCCTGACAGCCTGGCCCAGCCTTGGTTTGGTCTGGTTTGGTTTGGTTTGGTTCTGTCACTGTCAGTCCAGGTGGTGTCCACTATTATCGCCCACTGTATCACCACCAATCGAACCACCAAACAGACAACTTCTTAAGGTATTCCCACCCATTTCTACCTGCCAGTGGCCCTCAGGGTTCAGTTCGCGCCCTGCTTGATCATGCGCCTTACTCGCGTAATCGTATCAGTACCTTAGCACGCATAACGCCATATATACAGCCTTACACTGCCTATACTTGAAATTAATTTTGTCACGATTTTCAAGCTTGATCTATTTCAAGTTTGAGTAATGTTTCTGCAACTATGAGTAAAAAATCAGTATTTCCTAGCATTCATAAGTTCTGACTGATTGTTATCACACATAATAGATGGAAGCAACAAGACTCATCAAGATACTGTACGTAGTCTATGTGTTTTTTCTTTTTTTCAATTACTCATTGCTACCAGTGTTGTGTGATCAGAAGGCCATCGTCATCGTCCATCCGCCCTCCTTGATTCGTCCTACAGAGTAATGACTTCTTAGCATCGCTCGATGCCGCGCCCTCTTATCCTTCGAAAGATCCTCCTTTCGCTTCTGGCCTCCTAATGTAGTACCTTCGCTCGCCCTATCGGCTAACTGGCTTGCTTACCCCCATTCAAAGAGGGTTCAATAATCGCCCGCGCGTGCACTTCTGTGATGTGAGAGATGGGGGGGCAGTGTGGAATGTCAAAATATTGGGGGGGAATCATGATCATCGCTAGTCGACGATGCAATGCTAAATTTGTATGTGTAACGTTTTGTTTGTCTTTTTCTTTTTTCTTCTTTTGATTCGGTTATGCTGGGAGGGCCGCTCCGCCTGTGCCTGCTCTTGCAACACTTTCATCGTCTAAGCAGCGGGAGCCTCCGTGGTCTCGCCCTCGGCCTTGTCCTCAGCCTTTCCGAAGATCTCCTCATTCTCCTTCTGGGCCTTGAGGAAGGCATCCTTGAACTGGTCGGCGTCTACACACAAAGTCAGCAATCCATTCAAATAAACGAGTTTCGGAGAGTTGTGTGCTTACTGTCGCTGTTGGCAAAGCGAATAGCCAAAGTCACAGCCTCCGGCTCCCCCTCACTAACATCCGCCGCCGCATTCCAAACCCAACTCCTGTCCGACCCAACATTCGGCGAGAGCTTCATCTCGGGCACAATGTAGTGGTTAGCGCACACCTTGAGCGTCTTGTCGCGGCGCATCACCAGGCGCGTCTTGCCGTTCTCCTTGTGCTTCAGCAGGCGGACGTCGCCCGTGCCGCGCTCCTTCCACTCACTGCTGTCCTTGAAGAATCGGAACAGCTTGGCCCGCATCTTGAATAGCTGCTCCTCAGCTTCCTCGTTGGTCTTGGTCTCGACCTTTTCCGTGAGCTTGATGACGGGCTCGAAGTGGACGTCCTCGGACTCGGGAGGGGCTTCCTCCTGCAAAAGTATCGTCAGTATAAAGGGGGTTGTTGAGTTAGGATGGGAAGGTGGAGGGGTAAAACAAACATCGTCCTTGGCGGCGGCGGCAGCGTCGCGCTGGGCTTTGGCGCTGCCAGAGGTATCACCACGGTCCTCATCATCCTTCTTCTCCTTCTTCTCGCCGCCTCCAAACATGGAAAAGACAGCGGAAGAGGTCACGGGCTTGCTCTCCTCGGCAGGCTTCTCGGTGCCCTATCCACCCCTCATCGTCAGCGGAGTCCCTGCAGGTGGGGGGAGGGGGACAGGAAAGCTATAGTAAACAAAGCGGGCAAGCTTCCTGTCGCAAGAAAAAAAATATATCGCCATACCTCGGCGGCGGCCTCGGGAGCCTGGGTCTCCTCGACCTTGGGCTCGGTAGGTTCAGTGCTGGACATGGTGCCTAAACGGTTCGCTCGTGGCGTTTGAAAGTTGGTAGAGTGGGAGGGAGGTTCAAAACTTTGTGGCTGCAACAGGGGTTCATCGACCCGCGGGGTTAGCGATCTAATAGTCCATCTCAGATCGAGAAGAAGCCGAAGGAGTCTACATACCTGTGGGAGATATGATGGAGGTGATAGAAAGCTGCAGCTGGTGATGTGCAGTTCCAAGAGCAAACGGGTGTTGACAGGCAAATAAAAAAATTGGTGTGGTGGTGGTGGTGGTAGTAGTTGGCAGAGATACAATACTACTAGTCTAGCAGCGTTTGGCTGGCTGGCTGTGTTTTGCCCCTCATCTTGCCTCGTTAGCGGGGGAGAAATTAGCAGTCCACCATGACTGTCCCTCCAAGTTATTAACACCGTGACCGGCACCTTACCGTCAACCTCAGTGTACCTTAGTAGTGGGGCAGATTTCTTTCAAGTTGCCACCTTGACCGTCATCTCTACCGCCATTATCACCACTGCTAACTAACGCTGCTGCTACCCTTTATCGTTGCTCTTACTGCTAAGGAATTACTGCCTGCTACCACAGCCCCTACCTCTTACTGTCACCACTAAGAAACACCAGCTGTTTACGGTACGGGTTGCTTCAGGCTCCAACATCACGCAATGCTGCCCAGCACGTCCAGCTCAGTCACACTCGTTCAGTTTCAATAAGGTATATCAGATACACGTCAAGTCCGGAAGGGGTGATTGCTTTCTTGTTGATTACCGTAGTGGCCTATACTAAGCCAATCTCCAGCCGATGACCCAGACTGGCGCAACAGGCTCTCCTCCCATCCTATACATAGCATCCCAAACCGAAAGGGGGGAATAGCAAAGATATCTCCATAACTCCAATCCGTTTCCTGTCCGTAATGTGAAATCCTATTCGTTACTCATCGCATTGTTCACCCTACGAACCCTCATTCCGTAAACACCAAAGACAGATCATGGGGCTGCGTTCGCCTGCCCAACCATATATGGGCCTTCCTACTCGCAGATAGCAACCTTGTCGTTCAACCATCTTACGTTGGGGCAGGTTGGTCCAACAATAGTCTTCCACAATGAAGACCAGGGGCTGGAAGTAGATCGTACGGCTCCGGCTTGTCGACCCCCAGCGAGGGCTTGCTTCTCGGCCAAGTATGCTGTAGCCTTTCGTTTGTATTCTGCGTGCTCCTCTGTCTTGCCGATAACAGAAAGCCATGAGAGCTTGGCTGCGATCTGAGCTTGCAAAAGACCAAGTTGGAGACTTGTCTGCGTGTCGTGCACAGCGTCTACTGCTTGCTGGCTATACTCGTGAATGGTGCCAACGGCATTTCGCATATTACATCCCACCTGAGCTACGTTATTCCACGTGGATGAGAGAACGCTGTCGAGAACACCCGGAAGACCTCCGCTTGAAAACGCTGACGATGTTGAGGATGCATATCGACGGAGATCATGGGTGAGATACATCCATGTGCCTGCCAACCCTCTTTGGGCTTCGTTGACTGTTTGCAGGGGAGAGGTCATGAGCGATTTGGCGACGCTCGTTGTGCTTTCAACCCACTCCTCCAGAATACCTCGGCTAAAGCGGGCCTTAACCACTTTACGTAGACTGGGCTTGCAAGTGGCGTCCAGAACCAGGTCGATGGTGCCGTAGGCATGTCGACGGGGGATTCTCATCAAGAGCCCCTCACGCACGGTGGAAACTGAGTTAGCCACGAGCTGGCCGTCTCTCGAGGCAGTGAATGTGACACATTGCTCGTAAGTCCATACGCCCTTGGCATCTTCCGGGATATGAGCGAGGAAGGACGTCCCTGATGGGCTGCTGAAGGTCACGTTGGGCCTTTTCGAGCCAAAGAACCACTCGTTAGAGAAGCCATCGTCCCGTAGAGTG
Organism: Waltergamsia citrina; assembly: GCA_022814615.1. Lineage (NCBI taxonomy): Eukaryota > Fungi > Ascomycota > Sordariomycetes > Hypocreales > Bionectriaceae > Waltergamsia > Waltergamsia citrina. Next base: position 210,900 of record JAKLNE010000051.1, on the reverse strand, counting down.
AGCGCTGTGCCAGTTGATGACGATGCCAGGGACTTGGAAGGGGTGGTTGAGGAGGCGGAGGATGTGAGCAGCAGCGGCGCCTCAGTGGTTGTGGTAACGACATCTGGAACCTGAGTCGTAGAAATGTTTGTGCCGGTGAACCCCATTGAGCTGAGCACGTACGTCCCAATGACAGCAAGAAGCAACACCTGCAAGCCAGAAAAAGCAAGGAAGACTGGGTGATACACAGATACGGTTCCATCTTCCAGTCCTCGATGCAGGTATTCCATATTCTCCTTCAGCCAAACACGGAAGCGCTGCACCTCATGGTGGATTCTCACTGCGAGCGTCTTGGGCTGTTCATCTTCCTCGGGATTTGGCAGGATCTTACTGGCCTCGGGTGTTGATATAGAGGGAGTGCCCAGGCTCTGCTGTGTGTAATCAAGGGATGACCTAGAAGCACGGCCATCCTCCGAGTTATCCTCGGAGTCATGATTCCCAGTGTTTGCCGGCAGAGGATGATCTTTGGACACAAGTACGGCGGACGGAGATGTTCGTGAAACACGCTCGATAGGCACAGGCGTAAACTCGTCGTCGGTATTCTGCTCGGTATCGGCAAGGCTCTGAACGTCATCGGAGCGGCGGGGATCTAGTGAGCTAACCGACTCGCTGATGCATTCGTTATCATTTCCATCCTGAGACCAGTTGTCGCTATCATCGGCACCGGTGATGAGCTCGTAGGTCGAGTCGGCAAGACCGGCGTCGTCGGTGGCTTCGGACAAGATGCGCATGATGTCTGGGTCACTGGTCGATATCCAGTTGGCGAGATGGCTGTTGCCCACGGGTCGGGGGAAGCGCAGCGATGGCTCCGATGTGGAGAGGGGATCTTGGTTAGAAGAAGGCGAAGTCGATGACTGACGGGACTCGGAGGAAATATCTCTACGAGTAGTATCACTAGTATCTCTAGCTTCACGGCGGTGATGCGTTGGTGAGAGGATGCGATGATGCGATGATGCTGGTTGCTGGGTGCAAGGTGGCGTCGAGGCACGATGGTCCTGCCGTTCCATACCGAAACGAAACAAATCACGACTCAGATAGCTTGCTTCACCTCACGAGCATGCGGTTCGCAGGCCCATGGGCGAGGTGAGAAGCAAGCGAGGGTCGAGGCGAGTTGCACAGAGATGGAAAATGATGTGATACCGTGAACCAGATGCCACTTCAGATGCCCATGAAGGTGGGGAGGATGTTCACATGAGGCTGTACTCGGACGGAGGAAGAGGTGAACAACGAGGAAGAGAGTTGGTTTGTTGTGCAAAGTCAAGTTGAGGGCAGGAAGCAAAAAGGCAACAACCAGGCAATGACAGCCGCAGTGAGGTGGTTAAGGTTCGAAAGAGGCAGAAAAGAGAAGGGAGGAGGCGTCAAGGTCAAGTCACTGCATGAAGTGGTTCAGCCAGTCACTGGACCTCTCAACCTAAGGTACCAGGCCACAGCATTACGTGAAGGTAAGGTACAGCGTTGAGTGGTACTTCATGGTAGTAAAAAAGGCCAGTGCCTCATCTCGCTATTAGAGTGACATTCATCCTGCAGGTAGCCGTGCGAACTGTTCCCGCAGTGATAAACCAGCACCTACGAGTAGAGCTTTTACGACTGATTCCCAAAACGGGTACTCCCAACGTGCAGTACGAATACTTTGAGCCGACATCCCAACCCTTCCGTGTTGGAGGAGGGAGACGAGCAGAGGAGGGGGTGGGGTAAATGGACCTGCTGATACCGAGACGGATATCTGATGGGGTAAGCTGCCAGTAGAAATGCGTAGAAATGCTCTACGAAACATGACTGCTAGGTAGTACTGGTGGTAGAATGGTGCGAGTAAAGTCTAGGTGCTTTATCACGCGTGACTTAATGGACGCAGACCGCGTCGCTATCGGAGCGCGTATCAGAGATAAGGACCGCCCAGCCCAGCCCAGCATGCAGTGAGTGATGTCAGCGCTTGGCCTCTACGCTAAGTTGTACCTTCTTCACGCCCAATCCCTCAAGGTCACTCCCTAGCCTTGAAGAATACTAAAGTACCTACCTATCCATTCGTCCTTTCATCTATTCAAAAGAAGAGTCAGTGTTACAGTATACAGATAGTCAGTCGGCCTACCTTATATTTCATGACCAGGCAGCATGGCTGCCTTCTGCCTAGTCCTACGGTAACCCCCACGAAGCTCACGTTTGGTTAGCGGGATCCTCGTCCCAGTACACGCAACTTGGAGGCCACATGATGCCTGCTGCCCCGCTCGTCCTCACCCATAGGCTTCCCAATTAGGACGAATAATATATGACTCTCAACCACCGCTAACTTACAAGGCTGGCCTTAATTGCTATAGGTACTTCTACGAGGGCACGCCATTGTAAGGCAATAGGTAACGCAAGGCTGCTCCTCAAGGTTCTGCACCTGTAAGCCTAACATGGCTCCTCAAGCGGTGGCCGAAATCAGCTTGATTCAACTAATTACGAACTTAGTGGGTTAGGTCATCTCTCAACATTCGCAGCCCAACGTACATGTTTGGTGGGGGTTGATGTTGTTGTTATTGTTGTTGTTGCTGTTTGTTTGTTGCAGTAATCTTTGATATACTCTGTATGTTTGTAATTCGGAATAGCACATCGACTGCTAACCTAACTAACCTAACTCCACATACAAGATGCAGTATGAATCATGCACCACCATTGTCCAAAGGACACCCTTTTATTCATGATCCCATTGTTCCACATAGCACGCTGCCTCCAAAATTACAAACCCCTCTAGATCAAAGACCCCGTAGCAAATATGCGCCGTAATATATGAAAAAAAACATGAGCCGGGAAAGGAAAGAAGCAATAAATCAGAACAGTATCGAACTCGCGCCAAAGATTATGCGTGTGCTGGAGACACATAAGCGTCAAGAATCGGGTATCAATGCGGAACTGTCCACCCAGCGTCAAAGGAACGCCCGTTCAGAAGGGCGGATATCGAAAATAATTGTCCAAGTATCTCATCCGGGTTTATAGCACGCCATGTTCAGCGAGTATTCTCTTTAATGACTGGCTCCCGAACGACTGTTCTTCGGGGATCATCTCGATGAGACCCGTCAGGTTGGCGACCAGATCGCCCTGATTACGGTAGGCTAGAATTGATGGCACCGCGGCGGCATCGAATTCAATATCGTCATAATGTACCTTGACGAAATGGACGGGTCGGTATGAAGTCACGAGGGGCATCAGAGCAGATTCTACCTCAGCTGAGACCTCGCACTAGACAGGATGATAGATTAGTCCATGTCGTTGCCATGGTTGTGGGGGGGAAATAATTGATTGATTGTCTTACCTCGTTGTCGTAGACAAAGACGACGACAGTAGTGTCTCGGCGCACCTTCTCGATAGCGTCAAGGTATCCCATAGCATCAACCTCGTCAAGACGACCATACTCCCGGACACTAGGGCTGGTACGTCGGTTCTTGATGCCCTTGTTCGCCTCGACCTCGAGTTCCCGCCGGCGGCTCTCGCGCCACTGTTGAAGGAAGGAATCCTCGTCGGCAACCTCGCTTCCACTCCTTGAGTCGTCGTCGCTCTCGTTCGAGGACTTGGCGATGTTGTTTTGAACAGCACCTTCTAAGCCAAAGATGCTGCGCCGGGCGGCCTGCACCCGGGTCTTCCACTTGCTCTGGCGCGCCGTCTCGTAGCTCCGAGCATCGGCAATGACACCCTTCACGCCAGTGGTCCGGCCACTGTCGAAGGAGAGGGGTGGCAGGTTGAGACCTGGCCGGTCTTCGTGGGTTGTGACACGCATGGCGGCGTCGATCTGACTGTTGCGATGTTCGTCTTCTTCGGTCAAGTCCTGATGTGGCTTGAGGTCGGGGTCGTCGCGATCTTCGGGATGAAGGGTCTCACGGCCAGCGTTTTTCGCAACTAGATCATTGAACTCGTCCTGGGCAGCGGTAGTCGACATGATGGGCGAGGGAGGTGTTGTCTTCTTAAAAGACCAAAGCAGTGTGTTTCGGGGGGTCGCGGCGCAGTTTCGTAACCCGCAGATCTGTGGCCGCAAAAGGGTGCTGGGAAGGATGAAAGAAAGGTGTCTTGGGTGGGTTCGGGCCCTTCTGGAAGGAGTGGATCCGATCCGAGGCGCAAGGTTCAATGGAAATAACAGTCGAATGACGCCAACGGAAGAGAAGGAATGTAAGGGGGGTACGAGTACAAGGTCAGAACGGGCAAGACGGAACAACTTTGCAAACAAAAGAATAAATCACTGAATAAGGGAGCTGGTTATTCGTAGTGCCGGCTTGTCACACGATATGAGCAATGTAACAGATCGGTCGTCCTGCGAAATCCGATGGCAATTCGAGTTGACACAAACCTGGCAGTTGTCTGGCAGGGTCGGTGGCGGCGCCCTCTGTTCTGGGGGGCTGTACCCGGGCAGAGAGCAGGTCAGGAGTCTCGTGGTTGTTTCGAGGTCGGAGGGGTGGTGATCGATGCGACTCCGTGGCGCAGGGGTTCAGGGACACGTTGCGGGCGTGGCATGGGCGCGCGTGGTGGACCAGGAACTTGCTTTTATGCCCGCTTTTTAGCTTAATTATGGCCGGTCGGAGGGAGAGGGCATAGAATTGCTGCTGTCACTGCTGGGTAGTATTGCCAGTAGGTGTGGCCGAGTATGAAGCAGCCTAGAGGCGCTTTGATCGAATAGTAGATGACAGGATAGTCACTGGTCGATGCGAGGATCTTGCACAATGTGCAGCAGCAAAGGGATGATTCCCAGTAAGTGGCAATGCGGGGTTTGAAGAGGACTCGGATGAGGATGCGGATGAAGAGCGCAGTCAGAAAACAGGGCCAGGTCAAGAATAAGCAAGATCACGAGAACAAGAAGGACAGGAAGGATACCTTGCCTAGTACCTAAGGTAGGGCGGGACGCCGGAGCGGAAGGCACGAAGATGCGAAGAAGCGGTGCTCCTGCCTTCCCCAAGAGCAGGCGGGATAAGGTAAGGTACGAGTAATTATCGATCATGGAAGGTGCGATACCATCATGCCAGTCAGTGCTTGTCTTCTCTTAATTTCTCCTCATTCAGTCTGTTTCTCCGTTTATCGGTCAACTGAATCTATACAATACTACTAGTAGTAGTAATAGTAGTAGTAGTAGTAGTATTCAGGGTCTTGTGAGATTTGGCATGCATCCATCTTTTCCTCCAACTCCACGTTCCGTTAATATGGAGTGGCCGACGCCGCGTGGTCTGGCACAGGCACATGGTGATATCGCATCAAAGAGGGTGTGCTGTATCCTCTGTGTTGGATGCTGCATCCGTCCGCATGACCATCAACTCCAAACACAAGCATCTCATTCTGGCAATTCCATACATCTCAGGTCATATCTCCGTCCCTTGCCTTATTCCAAGATCCAAATTCTCCGCGGCCTCGTGTCCCTCCTATCTTGAATCCTACCCTCCCCGCTGCCGTTGAAGACTCACCCGGATTGGGATACTCTGCGATACAAACACCATGCTGCAGCACTGCGTACAAGCCACTAACAAAGTAGTCAGTTGCTTGCAGTCGTTGGATCTGAACGCAAACTTTCATCTTGTTTCCATCTAGACTAGGAGGAGGCGCTGCTGCCAGGACAACTCCTTCTGCCGCCTTATCCAAGCCTCGTCAGAAACAATCCTGCCTCAACCTGCGGTCTACCCTGCGATCACCTGCAGACGTAAATATGTAATCGGGTCCGAATGAATGCTCTCGCACCAACATCCAGTGCATGTCGATCCTCGCGTGCATTTTCTAAAACTGGGTTGAAGATCCTGCCACATGCACGTCTTGCTGCGACCCTAATGTTGGTAAGCCACAGACCAAGTACCATCGACCCTTCGAATCGACGGAAGCGCCGCTCCTCTCGCATATCTTTTATCATGCACCAAGGAACCAGTTGTTTGAAGTCTTGGACGTGCAAATTCATGCCTGACACCTTCCACCATTGGACGTTTCTTCTGTCTTGTCTCCGGCAGTTGAACCGCTTGTCAACGCTCGTTTCACGGTTTCACTACGGGAGCGCCTTATGCAAGCCCGGCACCGAGTTGAGCACTGAAAATACTCCTCCCCCCACATTCTGTCGCTCTTCCCTGTCTCACTTTCGTGTTTCAGAGTTGGACAAGGGGGTAGGCTGAAAATCGAGCTAGCCACCTGGTGGCACTCACTTACTGGCTTACACACGAGCAGTGAAGGAAAAGACACCAAGCCTAAAGCGTATGTACAGACATCCCAACCATCCTTGCGTTTTGCTACGGGCGGTTGACATTGGAGATGACCGTCGGGCGTTTTCACACTGCATGAATTCAACAATGTTCATCTCGAATATCCCTTTCTGCCCCTGTTTTCCTTGTTTCGTTTGGGAATTCCTCGAGGCATTGAGTACGACCTCGGGAGAATTATAATGTTGCGAAGATAATAAGATGTCGGTGTTTTCAGAAACCGACTTGGAGGCGGTCAGCCCAGATTCTACTTCCCAGCGGTCCCGAGGGCGCAATTCAACGGCCGCCATGGATTGTCTAACCGAGCCGTGTCCCGTCTCACGTACTAGGATTTGCGAGCGCCGGTCGTCCAGCAATAAATCTTTTCAGCCTAGCAGTGACTCAAGCAGCAAAGAGATACCCCATATTCTAGGTTGAAGTATGTACTCCATCGACCCGCCTTTTAGAGCCCCGTAACAACGAGGATATAACTCGGCAGCATTAAGACAGCTTTACCGACTTCTTGGGGTAGTATCGGCCACAGACTTTTGGTTCTCTCAAAGAAGTAAAGACGGTTGTGAGCGACTTTGGTAGACTTAGCACAACACCTGACAAGAATGACTATGTATGAATACTGCTAATGATTATGAGAGTACTGCAATCCATTGCTAGTACTTTTGAAGCGAAAGATGCCCGATTCGCTCGAGAGAAAAGAAGAAATACAGAAAAAGATAAGGCTCCCCATGGAACAGAGGAGTAGGTAGTCTTAATTCGGGTTTCAATACCAAAAACGTATAGAATCACGACTTACCTCCATCGCTTATTGAGAAATATCTCACAACCGATATAGCAACAAACATACATATACAAGTAGTTCCGTTGTAGCACCACATGTGAGAACACCTAAATTTTCTTCCCGATTACCTGTTTACTGCTCCATTGCCTTCCACATTTGTCACTGCCGGCTGTAATAGTGTACTACTGGTCTGTGGAGCCTGGGGACCGGGTGTCTCAAAAATGTCAGTCAGAAAAAGAAAAGAAAATAGTCACGAGTTGACCGGTCTCTTATATGTCTCAATATAGGCTTTTAGTGTTCATTTCGTTGCAAAGGACGTATAATGGTGGAATCATTGGTTTCGAAGTTGTCAATGGATGTGACGGTGACCTGGAAGCCTTTAACTGCCCAATATTGACAATGCTTAGATCAATTTTGCTAATGTCATACCAGCTGGCTAAAATAAGGCACATTACACCCCCTGGGCACAATAAAAGCACTACAGATTTCAAACTACCCAGTCCCCAAGTCATTGATCGTATACGGTCGGTTTAGACCACGGCCTGCTTCCAATGTTTCCCTCAAAGAGGCCGGCCTCCCAGCTCTCCTGGTCCCTGACCTAGTCCAGGGTAGCCCACTGACTTCGCGGATATGTGGAGATATTGGCAAAGGCCGCTTCCGTAAGACATGCAGACAACGTTGATCCTAAGAAGCATTAAGGTAACTATAGTCGCCTAGATATAATCGTATTTTGGTGTTCTGCAAGATGTATCACGGTATCGGCAACGCATTGGAAGCATTGTCATCTATACAAGTCAGAACATTGACAACGTCTAGAATCGACCAGGTCAGTTGAAGAGTCGCCTCTAGGATCGACGGTCACCAAGCAAACTCCATCACAGAAGAAAAAGCACACAAGGCGAGTCTAGTTGGATCATGGTAGTGTATTATCATCCTCACGGCTAATTCTCACAAAAAAAAGCCCCCCACATGTTTTCGCTCCACAGCCTTTCGCTTCGGTTTACAACATTTCAAATAACCACCGTTCCCCCAACACTTCAACCTTGAAACATGCTTTCCCTCCTTCAAGAAAAAATGACATCTCCTCTTCTACTTCCCCTAGACTTCCAAGAAGATTGCAGCTTTTCGTTTTCTTATCTGTTTGATCGAGAGGTGCGCGCGCCAGTCTCCCATTCCAAGGTAAAATTAAAACGTAGAGTTGACTTGTAGGAAGAGCGGGGGACCAGCAACGCACGCAACCTCCAAAGACGCAAAGAAATCAAAAAGGGAACAGGGGGATACAAGAGGAAAGAATCAGGAGACAACAGAGGAAGAAAGCCGTCATGTAATACAACCACCCAGTTTTACCAAACAACCAAGGGCTGGGTGCCGGCGGACGTGGGGGAGAAACCAGCTCGCAAGGTAGAAGAAACCTGACTTTCATCGGTGTCATTTTTGAGCGGCTAGAATAAACGAGCAAAAAGCAGACCTTAGAAAAAAGTAGTAGGAAAATTTGACAAAAAAACAAGAGGTATCGCGCATCAGCCAGTGCTTCACCACCCCCGAAGGCCGTTCACCAAACGGCCCGTAGCTTGGACAACAACCCCATCTCGCCAAGGGCCTTTGTAGGTCATTCATCGGTCGGTGAGTTTTACGAAGAAAAAGAAAAAGAAAAAGAAAAAAGTGGTGGTATGTGTAGTGTTGCGTCTTGTGTGTGATTGGGAAGGTATGGGGTGTTTTCGTCAAATCGTCCTGCGTGCGCCAGTGGTCGCATGGCTAAATCAAGCGTAAAGTTCGGAGACAAGTCTCCCGAATCCTCGACAACGGCGTAGCATGGGTTCGAAAGTCGGCTGTCAACAGATTTTTTTCGGCGCGGATCGGACTCGAGGGAACCAGATGGGAACGTCCATCGTCATCGCGCCTGGCACTTAGTAGGCCCAGATTTTCAGCTGAAGACAATGTTAGCAATTGCTCATACTTTCGAGAACAATGTTGATAAGTCTGTCGTTGATACGAATAGCTGCCAAGCAATATGACGATTGCTAGCGAACCACAGCATAACAACCACTGAGACAAGTCAACAAGCATGTGATAACTTACAAGAGAATCCCATGAGCCTGTGCACAGGCTGATACCGTCGTTGCTCACACCCAGACAGCTCACACGGTTGTCGTGACCAACCAGCGAGCCAACCTTCTCGCCCCGAGTAACGTCCCAGACCTAGGATCATGTTAGGGTCACCGCTACTGCTAGCGTGTTTAGAAATGAGACATACCTTGCACTCGAAGTCATCATAACCAGCGAAGAGCAAACGACCAGAAACAGATGTGGCAACGGAGGTGATACCGCACAGAATTGATTCGGACTGTAAATCGGGTCAGTAAATTTGCTCACCAATTGTCCATATGCAGCGCATAAACTTACACCGTAGAGGTTCAGCTCGCGATCGGCACGGATGTCGAATAAGCGGCAAGTGGCGTCGTCGGAACCAGTGACAAATGAGTGGCCATCAGGGAAGAATTGAATGGCGTTGATATCGGACTCGTGGCCAGCAAAAGTCTGTACGGCTTTGCCAGCACGGATATCCCACATCTTGGCGAAAGCATCGCAAGCACCAGAGATAAAGGTGTTCTGGTTGGTAGGGTTGAGGCTGATGCTCATGACGTCGCCCAAGTGATCGGCAAACTCGGTGACCTTCTGACCGGTCTCAATATCCCACTTCATGCAAGTCATGTCGCCAGAGGAAGTCAAAATGCTGCGGTCGTTGATGAAGCGGCAGCAGGACAGGTAACCGGCGTGACCGGACAGCTCGCGGGCTACGCGCGTGGGGCCGTCGCGCTGCTGGTTCAGGTTGTAAATGGAGCAGATGTTATCGAGACCACCGCAGGCGACGAAGTTACCGCTGGGGGCGTAGGCGCAAGTCATGACCCATGACGACCGCAGAGGGATGGCGTGGACCTTGTTTGTGGTGTAGGCGTCCCAAATAATCAGCTTGCCATCCTGCGAGGCGGAAACCAGATGCCTCCGGTCGGTGGACCAGTGCATGGCGTAGATCTTGGCCAGATGGCCCTTCAGTGTCCGCTTGGCCTTCATCAACTGGTTCTTGGGAATTGGCTCGTGAGCCTGCTGGGAGACAGCGCGCACTGTTGGAAGCAATCGCGAGCGGTTAGCAATGGAGACATGGCGGATTGGCGTTACCAAGCCAGGGGTAGATCAATTGAGGCAGATAGAACGTACGAGTGGTGTCGGCGAGCTCATCCTTCTTCCTTTTGATGCGGTCCTTGAGAGTCTCAGCTTCGCGACGGGCCTGCTGGATGCGCGCCTGCATCGCCTCGGGCGACACATCGTTGGCGCTCGAGGAATTCATGATGAGGAGCGAAAGGGGTGGACCGGCAGGGGCAGCAAGGAGAACGGCGGCAGGCTGACGACGAGCAGCTGGTGGAAGGCGAAGGGCGGACGAGGACGGGCTGTCGGAGTGTCGAGGATGAAGACGGCCACGAGCAGCTGAAGGGATGGATCAAGCACAAGGCGAGACGTCGTCGTCGTCGTCGTTCGTCGCTCGTCGTTGGTCGGAGGTCGGTGCGATGGACTTGACAAGTGTAGGTGCTCTGGGTAGATGAGCGGTGGTGGTAAATGGCGAGTGGTGAATGGTGAGTGGTGGGTGGAGGAACGGGGGGGGGGACGGGAGAGGAGAGGGAGTGAGTGGACGGAGCTTGGGTGCTGCTGGTGCTGGGCTACCTAGTAGGCACTACTCCTGCTAATAATTGCTGGTAACTGCTGGAGAGTAGTGAAATGTGGTTGGCTGGATAGAAGCTGGGCGGAATTGGAACTGGGGCTGGTGGCAGGCACAGGCAATGATCCCGAGCTGCTGCAGATTGCTGGTGGTAACAATAGCGGGTACCTTGGCTGTTAGTGCCCTGTGGTCTGTAGCTAGGTACTCGTAGTGCTGGTAATCACTGGCGCTGGCGCTGGCGCCGGTGCTGGGCCGAGTGCTAGACCGAAAGTTGGAGCTGTACTGGGTACATCAAATTGGACGTTGAACGTGGTGGGATTATGGATGAGCCTAGTAGCAGTACAAAGAGCGCCCTTGGTGCCAAAAAATGGGAGCCTAAGGTGAGGCGGGTGCTCGACAGGGCAGCCGAGCGGTACTTGAGCTGCGCTGGGGGGATCGAAATGACCTGCAGCACCCACTGAAACTGAATTAAGCGTGTTGGGCACTGAATTCTACTCGTACCTACCTACCTAGAGGGCAGCGCTCTTTCCTTCCGCTAGACACCAATTCTAGCTGCTTTACCGAAGTCAATAACAAGCTTCGCGGTTAACAGGAGCTGGCTCCAATTGGAAGATAGGCGCATCATTCATTATCTAGACTAAGAACACCAGTAGAACAAGACAATCCGATTCACCCTACAGATCCAGATTCGAGAAGCTACTATGAATTACTCGCACAGCTCAGATAGCCTGCTTCTGGCACCTTAGTAGCATGAAAAGTATTAATAGGTGAGGTGAGGTGAGGTGAGGTAAGGTAACCCTCGTAAAGGTACCTGCCCCACGGTCCGGGGAGCACTGATAGCCTTTTTTTTTTTTTTTTTTTGCCGCAACATTTACAGGACGATACCATCACTGAAAGCCGCCTAAGGCACTATATCTGCAGTTAGCTTAGGGCATGCAGGCTCCAGGGGTGGCCTCAAATTCGAGGAAACAAGTACTACTAGTAACTAACCCGTCCTGGCCTTACCGTGCGGAGTACACCGCGACTGCAACGCTACTGCCCAAACGGTACGTGCTCCCCACCAATCAACAACTTGAAGAGCACCATCGCATCTTTTTTCCTACTCTGCCTTCTGAGTACGTTCTGCTCGTTCACAAATGTCATCTGCTCAACTTCTGCATCAACCCAATTGCACTTTCGAGGTGAAGCCGACTTCAGTGAATGTTTTAGGCTTTTTCCCGACTCGGTGCGCTCCCTGAAGGCGACGCAATGGCGCGAATGAGCAAATGGGGTCAATTTCGAAAAAGGAGCTGCTGACTTGGGGCGCGGACAAGACTGGGCATGGGGAACCGGGAAATGATGTGGCCTCCACCGGCCCCTACTCGTACCAAAACGGAGTACTAACTACGGCGTACTGACCTAGCGACTAGGCAATCCTGTTGTCAAAGTATTAGCAAGGGGCTTGAAATGGCCGGGACCCGCTCGACGACGCATCGACGACCGAATTTCGAACTTTGATCTTTGCTGTGGAACCGCGCTACTTCCCCGAGCCCGAGCCTGAGCCTGAGCCTGAGTCTCTGCCTCTGCTTCTGCTTCTGTAGTGTGGGTGCGCTCTAGGCTTCGGGAGAGTGACAAAAGACTCCAAGTCCTAAGTGGGTAGGTGGTGGTGGTGGAGGCTCACTGGATAGGTTTGATTGGATTCAAGAGCTGCCTGGACCCGATTGCCGTCGTTTCCCGTTGATCGAACTTGCCCCTGAAGATGTGAATAATAGTCTATAAACTGACATGTTGTGATGAAAAGTGGCTGCTTCGACAACGACGACATCAACAACGACGGGCATACCGAACCAGGTTCAACCATCGCGTTCCCCAAAAAGAAGTCGGCGTCGCGACGAGTTGTTCAAGTTTGGCCCGTGTCCAAACCTTCTGGTGGAGTTGACCCTTGTCCATGAACATGGAGATGCCAGTAAGTGCATGATCAGCAGCTGCGGCAGCTCTTCTCTGCAGACTGTTTATTCGGCTGTCTTCCAAGACATATCTGGGAGTATTATTATCCATCCGTACAAGCATTGTTCAAACGACCCAGCCAGGCCAGGGCACCAATGGCAAGTCCTCGACCTCAATACCGTCGAATTGGCCATTCTCGCAAAATATCAGGGTCATCGCGCGACAGGGAAATAGCAGGCGGCAGTCAGAAGTTCGCCCTAGCGGTCTTGGGCGATCAGCACACTTGATTTCGAGCTACCCCAATCCTAACGAATGACACGATCAATACACGTACATACCTACAGTAATATGGTACTGGTACAAGATGAAGCATCCTCAGTCTCCGACTCCTATCATGTCGATAAAGCAACGTGTGGACCAACAAATATATCACTTCTCTGCATCGGATACCAAAGCCGGCCATATTGCGCCGGATGCTACGTATACAAGTATTTGCAATGCTTCTTGGTTAGAGGTACGATGGCCATTTGAAGGAATCGAATCATGGAACAAGCTCGCGTTAGAGGTTGCATACCTGGCCATGGTGCAGGGTCCAGGCCCAAGGATCCCATCATCTATGGGCACGTCAGTTCTCACTGCTCAAAGGAACAAGCTTGCCCAGGAGAGAGGGGTTAGCGATAAGTTATTACCGGCACTGTGCTAATTATTCACCACTTCAAGCAGCACCACTGGAAATTGCTCTTGAACAACCGAGTTGCTTGACTTCTACATGTACACAAAGTCCGCCGTGTGGCACAGTGCTTGTCTGGCCTGGCCCAGGCGTTTTTGCTGATGGTCAAGGCTGTGAGACCAGTGCAAGCTTGGCGGCTTCTGCCTGCATCTCTAATCTCATCGTGCAGCTGCACAATGCAACCTGACCACCAGCTAAAGACTGGTTTGACGTGCGCGGTGCATACGAGTAGGCTAATGGGATGCAGGCTTCCAAAAGGATAATTAATCCATCCTGAATTGGCACGGTCTGGCGAGCCCTTCACAGCTTTTATCGGATATCGGGCGGATACAACGAATTCGTTCCCATTCGCAGCATCGACTTGCCTCACACAACTTGTACAAGTCTTTGTGAGAAGATCAGTCTTCTTCTTTACTGAGAGGACATAGTAGACAAAAAACGGTGTCGTCATGGTCCGATCATGCTGTATGCCCCTGAAGGGCGGTCCGCCATAGTAGCCACAAAAGATACGAGCTTCCTCCTATTTGCGACGAATGCAAGAGAATCTTCTCATAACCTGTGCTCAGGAATTGGTGTTGGCCGGATCTTTTCGTACGACAAGCCTCCCAAGTTCCGCCGCCAATGCTACATCAAACGCTACTCTGCTAGCGGGCTTGGGGGTAATTTCGGTTCAGTTCCTGCAGACCGGGGGATGGAGCGCCGGCTGTGGAGTCGGCTACTCGGACCTTTCCCTCGAGAACACAAGGCACTTTGCAGACGGCCTCAGTTAGAAACCCCAAGGTACTGCTATTGAGTCTCCCGTATCTAGAATGGTGCTTTTAGAGCTATTGATTGGCGCCATGATGAATATCGCAAAAATGGACAGCCAACGCTACAGCAGCTTCAACACTGAAGCCAAATCTTGTAATCCGAAGCTCTACGGTGCCGAGACCTCTGGGTTCAATCTGTCTCGGAAGCCGGGCCTTATTCTCTAGCTCAAAAGGCCGACAGCAACTCTGCCTTTTGTCTCAAACAAAATTAGCAGAACTGCCCGCACTTGTCTCACGATACGCCTCGCTTTCTCCTTGCTCATCTTATCTTTTCCTAGGTGCCACATCTACCGCTAATATCTACGTCAGGTGTCGGGGGTGATGGTAAGGATTCGCGATTTGCTGCTGGGCCACAGGACGCGCCAAAGGTCCAATAGTCTCTTGGCGCGCGCGCGTGTATCCTCGTATGGTGGCCCCCCTGAGCCCTTGATCAATTACTACGCCGGGCCGCTTGGAGATCTTGCCGTGATAAGCGGCGATTAAAAGTGTACAAGATGCATGACATACTTAATATACTCAAAGAGATACAAGTATTATCATGAATAACAATATGCGACTCCGCAATTATACATCCGTATCCAGACAACTACAAGTATAACCGGCGTTGATTGCTTCTACCCCCGCAGTTTGCCAGTTGCTATAAGAATATCTTCAAGATGTTCTATTTATTAGCTATGAGCTTCTTTCATTACGCGTAGCCTTTCTCTATTGTACCATTTCTAATATTTCGGTGTTCGACGGTCTAATTGCACGAAATCAATGAACCTTCGCCCACTCCTTGAACCACTCGAGGGCTTCAGGGTTGGCGACACTGGCATTGGTCTTAACCTCCAGACCTGACAAGATCTGTTTGACGGCAACCTCGATCCTGGAAAGTATCACTATTAGCAAGTTTCTCGGCATCATAGAAGTGTTCCAGTGACCTGTTCGGGGAGGATAGGAGTGGGGAAAAAGAAAAAAAGATAAAAGAAAAAGAAAAAAAGCAACACAAAAAACTCACTTCTTTCCATTCCCAGTCTTGGGCACACCGCCTCCACACTCTTCGATTACGCCAGGCACATGCCGCGGGCTGAGCTCGCTCTTGATCTTTGCTTTGACATTCGCCTTGAACGCCTCGTCGAAAGTCTTGCCAGGCGCCATAACGACAAATAGGCATACCGTCTCATCCGTGTCTGTAGCCCGCCTGCGGCCCACGCACACTGAGTCCTCGATATCAGCCGCAAAGAAGCGGGTTAGGATGTTGTAGATCTCAGCGGAGCCGAAGCGCACGCCCGAGGGCTTCAGCACACCATCTGAGCGGCCCAGCATGGTGAGACTGCCGGTGCCCGAGTCGAGCATTTTGACAAAGTCCCCGTGATGCCAGACGGGACCCTTGGCTCCGCACACATCCTCGAAGCGCTCGAAGTAGGCGGCACGGTACTTGTCGTCTCCTTTAGGGCCGAAGAAGGTCAGGGGCTGGCATGGGAAGGGTCGCACGCAAACGAGGTCTCCTGGTTCGCCGGCGGGGACTTCGTCACCTGTGAGGGGATCAACGACCCGGATGGCCATGCCTAGGCCTGCGCATTGGATGAGGCCAGTATGTACGGGGACGAGGGGACATGGGGCCCCGAAGAGGGAGATAATATCTGTGCCGCCAGTGATGGATGCGAGGTTCACGTGTTTCGGGAAAGCGTCATAGACGAATCTGAAGGTGGATGGGGGTAGTGGCGAGGCAGTGGAGTAGATGGCTTCAAGTTGGGAGAGGTCGATGCCCGTCTCCCGCACGGGGTAGACTTGGTTGGCCTCAAGTGCGGTGAGGTAAGCAGCTGATGTGCCAAAGTGTGTGACTTTGAGGTCAGAGAGGAGCTTGGGGATGGACAGGTAGCTTTGAGGGCGGAAGGGAGAGCCGGAGTAGAGGACGAGAGATGTGCCGACGGCGAGGGCGCCGATGCTCCAGTGCCACATCATCCAGGAGGTTGTGGTGTAGTAGAGCATACGCGAGCTGGGACCCATGGAGCAGTGCAGCATGTGCTCCTTTTTGTGTTGCAGTAACGTTCCGAGTGCGGTATGGATGATGGCTTTGGGTAGGCCGGTCGTGCCGCTCGAGTAAAGGATATAGAGAGGATGAGAAGGAGGGAGTTGCTCAAAAACTAGAGGCTCGTCTGGCGCTGATGAGAGGAAGGACTGGTATTCGGCGGCTTGCACTCCCAAGGCAGAGAGGTCGTTCAGGCAGAGGTCGGCTGTGATGTTGTTGATCACAACGACGTGCCCAAGACTGCCGGATTTGACGAGTGAAGCCGTGATTTCGGTCGTCTTGGATGTGCTAGACCATTCCTTTCCGTTGTACACGGTGCCATTATCTGCGAAGAGGACTTTGGGAGCGATCTGTCCCAGGCGATCCAGCACAGCAGAAACGCCATTGTCCGGGCTGATACCCGTCCACACGGCGCCGATGGATGCGGCAGCCAGCATGGCGACGAGCGCCTCAACATGGTTGGATACGTAGCCCGCCACTACATCTCCGGGCTTCAACCCCACGGGACCGGCTCTCAGAGCGGCTGCACATTTACGTACGGCTTCTCGCAAGTCTGCCCATGATGTCTCGCGGATTGGCGAATCTGGAAGCTCAGTGATGGTGAGTACGGCCGTGGAGGCGGCGTCTACCGCTGGCGTGGTAGGCGGGAACAACAAGTTCTGAGCAAAGTTGAGCTTGGAGCCGGCGAAGAAGTCTGGCCGGGGGAACATGGGCGCATTGGCCGGGAGTGCCTGCTTGCCGGTGTAAGTTGACGTTCACAACGTAACCCCTCCCTTTCTTCTTTCACCGTCCGTAGTGTTGCATGAGTGTGTGTGTGTGTGTGTGTGTGTGTGTGTGCATAGAGTTTCATTTTAAGGGTTCACGCCGTGTAAGTGGTTCTCAACTGTACCTTTTCATACCCAACCGAGGCTTCAACCCCGACGAAATCCCAGCATTCCTCCCAGAAAGCTCCCACGTCGTCTACGCTCCATGCGTACAGGCTCTGGTAGTCGTCGGACGGTAGACCGTGCTTATCTTGGATGCGGCGGAGGAAGCGCCACATGGGCGTGGACGTGGGGTCCGGATGCCTCCAAAGCTCCTCGATTCCGGTCATGGCGGGGGGAGGGAGGGGATCTCTACAATACCGAAATCTCAATTCCAAGGTCTAAATTCAGTGTATGAGAAGCAGATTGGTTTTTATGAGCAGGACAATTGGCTGGCGTGGGATTGTCTGTGATGAGAAAGAAAAAAAATATTGTTGGGAGCGGAATCGGCCCAACTAGAGTGAGCGTGCAGGCCGTGGACCGGTGCAACCCGCATTGGAGGCGAGGCAAACCTCGGTCTCTCCCACGGGGAAGGAAAGCGTGGCGGAACGTCCGCTAAGTTATGTGGCTTCGGATCCGATATTGTATTATTTATTATATTGTAAGACAGACAATACTAACGGTTTTTTTCAACACGCCTTCTGCAGTCAACCATGGAGAAGATAGATCATATCAATTGAACTTGTCTTCTCTATTCTCATTGATTAAATTTATTAGATATGGCTCTGCTGTAAGTGACTTGTTACTTGAGTCTTCTTGACTCTTGACAGCGCTGATACTATTGGTATGGCTTTTTTGAAGGGGTTAGAAAAAAAGAGAAAAAAAAAAAAAAAAAAAAAGGCAAGACACCATGAAGACAAACGGCGAGTACCTGGACCTGTGTATGTCAAATCAGAATCCCGTTATGAGTATAGGGTTTTTTCAAAAGATAGAACAGAGCCGTTCATAGTCACTATGACATTGCTAGCAGTAACCAATTTCTCGTGTCTTCGACATCCACTGCACGCCGGGTTTTCGAGATTTGATTTGGACAGTCAACAATCCATAGAAATGCAAAGGGAGATGTAAATAGATTTTTAAACGGCCTCAGGGTCTCAGAAGGACTTGTAAAGTCACTTCCTAAATTGTAAACAGTCGACTATTGCGTACAGGGTAACAAGAAGCAAGGTTGATAATTTAGTCATCCACAGCTGGTGAGTGAATTCGGCAGATGGACACCGGGGCCGATATGAATGTGGTCTGACTATCCGGCGTGCCCCTGTAATTTTTCGGAGCGCACGGCAAGAAAAACTCAGCAAGACTCGCGTAGCTTATTAGAGGAACGAAGAACGCGAACCCGAGCCGACCGAAAGGAGCTGCATCGCCAAGAAATTCAGTGGGGGTTCCAATAAAAATTGAAACGGTAATACTCTGTACTCCGTAGAGGGGGAGAAAAAGGAGGGGGGCTATTCTGGCAGAAAGCAAAAACCGGCGTACAGCTAAGGTAATAAAACGGTCAAATTCAGGGGAGGGGTGGCTGGTAGAAGGCGGGCGGTGTACCCTGTATCAGCCTAACACAGAAGCCCTCAGCAGCTGGAAATGCGCTGTCAGCGCCTGAAGCTTGGCTGAGCTTGGCCATGACGCAGTGCAAATTTGACAAAATTCCGCTGTCGAGTAACGCTCTGCGGCTGTATATTAGTGGATACGCCTGGGAGCTTCCCGCCTGAAAAGCGATACCCGTACCCATTTGGCCAATCAGAGCCCGCATTGATGTGAAATCCTCCTGAGTGACAAGCAATTTACAGTGGCATCCGCCTCTTCCACTTTCGCATCTGCCCAATCGTCGATTTCTGCCTCCCCTTCCACCCTTCTTTTTTTTCTCCGTCCTTCCGAAGCTCTACCTTACTCCTACTCCTGCTGTTGCTCGCTTTCTACTACGAGTACGAGTGCGTTGGCTTCCTGGGGTTCGACTCTAGAGTATTCGACCTCTTTCATTCCCTCTCTTCGGCCTCCTCTGCCACAGCTCGACTTGGACTCGAAGAAAGGAGAAAAGAGGCGGTGGCTGCGCTCTTCTCTCTGCCCCGGACCCGGCGGCCTCGATCATCCGAGACTTCCACGCGGACGGACGAAACATCCTTTACGCGTTGTCCTGCCCGACCAGAGTGCGTGAATTGCTACGCGGCAGACGCAGAGCGACTGATAAGATCGAGGAGTATTCAATTGGAAACTTGGTTCCATTGGAGGATTTTGCGTCGGCGTTGTCGACCTCAATTAGGTATGTTGCTTGTGATTGATTCCATTTCATGATGCGGACTTCGTTTTCCCCTAAGCCGCTTGCATCCTTCTCTGGCCACCGCGACTAGTAGCCGAACACTACTGGTAGCTCCCTACACTGGGCCAAACTCAACATGAGCTCGAGTGACACCCCGCGGCGCCCCTCGTCGAACTCTAGTACCTTACCTGATCATCGCGAGGTCATTGACTTGGGGGCCGCTGCCAGTGGCATGGTATCCGATATCATTGTGCTTGCTCGTGGTGCCGGCTCATGGGTAGATAGTGGCGTTGCATTGCCTCGCCCGTCGTCGTGCCATGACCATCTTATCCTGGTTCGGCTGGTACTGTACCACGCTTGAGCTTAGGCTTAGGCTTAGGGTTAAGATGCGGATGGGATGGGGATGGCAAGGGAATTGGGTGCCATCCCGCTGCCGCCGAGTCCCTGAAGACGCCCGTGCGCCGCGCCACCTGCGTTTGCGTGTGCTTTTCGGCCACCGAAGCCTCCGTCTTTCTCATCGCAAATTCCCCGTCATCATCCACACATCATTCTTATTTTCCCTACGGCTCCACGTCCCTCATTTTCTTCGACTTTCCCTTTATTGAGCAATGCACATTCTTTCGTGTACCTCGCTAATGCTTCTTCCTCTTCAGCTCTGCCATTCCTAATCGCAACAGGGCCATCGCGACCTTGAATTGAGGCCGTGCTTTGCTGCCCCTTTTCCGCGGCCTGGTATAAACCTTCACCTCTTTTCCACGCCACATCCAACCACCAACACACCGATCCTTGCGACCTCGACCCATAGGAGAGATGCCACGTCGACTGGCAAACCCCTTCTCCTCATCCTCATCCTCTTCCTCACCCGCCGCCATGTCTAATCCCGAAAAGATCCGCGAGCGACGCCCCTCCAGCTCGAAGGGCAACCGCCTCACCCAATTCTTCTCCTCCAGCCCCAAGTCCAAGGAGCACACCCAGCAGGCCCTGCTAGCCATGCAGCAGCATCATCACAACCAGCAGACGGGCACCGCTACCTCGAATGCTGTATCCAGCTCGACTGTCTCCCTGCCCACCATCTCCCTCTCCGCCGCTGCCGGAGCCGAGCTGAGCAGCCCGAATGCGCCTACAACTACCTTGTTCGAGCCGCAAACCGCCGAGGAGGTTGAGCGTCAACGACGGGCCGATGCCCAATTCGGACCTCTGTCCCACCCGAACCACCTCTACACCAGCAAGTCCCATGGCAAGCCCCTGGAAGCTCCTATTGAGGACGACCCTCCTTACTACGCACTCCTCACCACCTACGTCAGTTATCTGATCCTCATCGTCATTGGTCATATCCGCGATTTCTTCGGCAAGCGATTCGGCGACAAGAAGCATTATAATTCCCTCAAGGTGCAGAATGGATACGCACCGCTTAATGACGACTTTGACAGTTTCTACACTCGTCGATTGAAACTGCGCCTGGATGACTGCTTTGCTCGCACCATCACTGGTGTTCCAGGCCGCTTCATCACCCTGTTGGACCGCAAGTCTGACGATTACAACCGATCTTACCAGTACACTGGCACCACCACCGAGACCCTCAACATGAGCTCCTACAACTACCTTGGCTTTGCCCAATCTGAGGGCCCCTGTGCCGATGCTGTCGAAGAGTGCGTCAAGCGATATGGCGTCACATCGTGCAGTCCCCGCGCTGACTCGGGCACCAATGATCTTATTCTCGAGGTGGAACGCGAGGTTGCCAACTTTGTGGGCAAGCCCGCTTCCATGGTATTCTCTATGGGATATGTGACCAACGCTAGCTCGTTCCCTGCGCTTGTGTCAAAGGGCTGCCTCATCATCTCAGATGAGCTCAACCACGCCTCTATCCGTGTTGGCGCCCGTCTCTCCGGTGCCATGATCAAGGCATTCAAGCACAACGATGTGAACCACCTTGAGCGCGTTCTGCGTGAGGCCATCTCTCAAGGCCAGCCTCGTACCCACCGTCCCTGGAAGAAGATTCTTGTGGTCGTCGAAGGTCTCTACTCCATGGAGGGCACCATGTGTGATCTTCCCGGTATCCTGGCCCTCAAGAACAAGTACAAATTCTACCTGTTTGTCGACGAAGCTCATTCCATTGGCGCTCTGGGACCTCGCGGTCGCGGTGTGTGCGATTATTTTGGTGTCGATCCCTCCAATGTGGACATTCTCATGGGTACCTTGACCAAGTCATTTGGTGCTAATGGCGGTTACATCGCGGCAGAGCAGCACATCATCGACAAGCTGAGGGCCACCAACTCCGCATCACAGCTCGGCGAGTCTCCCTCACCGTGTGTTTCGATGCAAATTCTGGCGTCGCTGAAGATGATTACTGGTGAGCTTTGCCCTGGTCAGGGCGAGGAGCGCCTGCGCCGTATTGCCTTCAACTCTCGTTACCTACGCCTGGGACTCAAGCGCTTGGGTATGATTGTGTACGGTCATGATGATTCTCCCATCATTCCCATCATGTTGTACCACCCTGCCAAGATCCCCGCCTTCTCTCATGAAATGCTTCGTCGCGGCATCTCCGTTGTGGTGGTCGGCTACCCTGCTACACCTCTAATCACATCTCGCGCTCGTTTCTGTGTGTCTTCAGCACACAACAAGGATGATTTGGACCGCATGCTGGCAGCTTGCGACGAAGTGGCCGATGCTATGGACCTCAAGTACTCGTCAGGCGTGGCTGGTGGTCTCAAGCCGCTTTCCGCGGACCTCGATGTAGCCCCTGAGGACGAGCTGCAGTACCGCAAGGACAACGGCATCGCTATCACTCCTCCTCGTTGGGATCTCGACGAGGTCATCCGTGCGGGTGCTGTGGATGCCAAGCTTCCTCTTCGATGATTGGGGCACTCTTCGCTTACCTGGAAATATTTTGCAACATTTGGCAACGGCAAGGGCATTTTAGGCTACGGTGTTAGGGGCGCATCTGCATAGACTCTTTGAATCCTGTAAAGGTTGAGAACTGTTTTTTTTTTACCATTACCCTTCTTCCGCTTTCGCTATTACCACCTTACATTTACTACCTATTTTGGCCTGGACCGCCGCGCGCAAGCGTATCTCGCCGGGCCATTTTTCTCGCCTTCGCTTCTCTTACAATTTTTTCTTCTATTACTCACACTCTTCTTCTCTACCATCGTTACACAGTTGCCATCCCTGCGTTATAGATTCAAGACTTGAGTGTAAGGGACATTTCATGGCGGAGTAATTCTGTCCTATATTGGATTGAGGGGACTTCATGGGAGTTGATAGGATGGAGGGGCTTACCCCTTTTGTCTATGATGAAGGGTATAAACGCTGCTTGTCCATCACAGTTGGTTGGGACGATGGACTGATAGATTAATGAAGTTGACATAACAAGCCATTCGCTTTTGTTCCTCTGCTGGTTTGTGACATGATTGGTAAAAACGCTTCGGAAACTCTGCATCACAAGGTAGAAATCGAGCGAACCCTTGTTTCGGGACGAGCATTCCACTCTGAGCCAGAAGTCCGGCTGACCTCTTGAGCATTCCACACACATAACCATCCCACGCACTTTGCATCAAAACGCTGACACGCCCATGAATCTATACTACCCCTCCACACTCGGTGGTTGTTTTAAACTCGTCGTTTTAACCGCTGTGTTCTTCCATGCAGCATTCTTGATGTCACCCACCCACCCACTCTCCTAGTATCCGTCCACTTACAACCTTCCTGAGAGGTGAGGCCGAAACACCTGTTGCAGCTGCTACTTGATGCTCAGCTCGTGTTTCCTGGGCCCGCACCTCGCATCTGAGATCGATGAAGACTATGAAGGAAGAAGGAGGGTTCGGAAAAAGGGTTGTTGGTATGTGAGACCCTGTCCTGGTTGATTAGACGTCATTTGGGGAGTATTGGAATCCTTTGTAGCGAGTCAGGGTTCGTTTTTCCTCTTTCTTGGGATGCTAACAATACGAGCAGAAATGCACGTCGGCGCTCATCAGGGGTCCATTGGAATCCTTCCCAACTTAACACAGTTTTGTAAATGCATGTTGGCGCTCGCCAGGGTCGATCGCTCCGAGAAGCTACTTCATCGTACATACGGCGTAGCCGAGGACGAACCCTGTCTCTGCTGCAAGCCAAGGAAAGAGAAAAAACGGCTGCTGTTGCTGGGACGAGGCTAACGACTATGATGTGATGTGTCGTGATCCGAAGAAGCCCAGGGGGCATTTGGTGAGTTTCCCAAACTGGCTCACTGGACCCGAGTTTACCGTTGAACGTACGTAATTATGATCACTGCGAACTACGTCAACTGAGCGATATGACTTCGTCTAAGCCCTCGCGTTGTGAAAAGATACGAGCTTTCGAAGGACCCATAGCGCGGTGAAACCTGAAACCTGGGGAGGGGGCCTGTATCACACGGGGCAACGAACGAGTCGCTGGAGAAAAGCCCTTCTCGAAAAAAAGGGAAAAAAAACGGTTCGAAGATAATACTAGTGTCTAACATGTTAATGCAAACTGGCTCGAATAGATTGTTGCTAGCGGTTGCTGTTCTTTTTCACTCTCCCCTTGTTAAGCTTAACGCGGATCTAGAAAGGGGAGGGGAGGGGGTTAGTTCTGTGGCAGATTTCGGGGCATCCATGTTTTGTGAGCTGAGGGTATCCCGGTTTACACTGCCCTATAAGAAAGGAGGGGGGACTATTAATAGAGACCGAGGGAGAGGTAGAGAAAAGTGAGTAGTCGAATGGCATTGGTTGTTTTTTTATTTTAGCCCAGATACTGATTATCGTATCCTGCATATTTTAGCGGTTCTCTCGGTAATTTACATCATTGCGATTTTCTGTTTATTGATTGTCGTTGGTTAATACAGACCAACGGATCGTCTGCTATCGTTGTTGTTTACGGTGTTCGGTGGAGCTGTGAAAGCTCCCCGGCTTGCCTATGGAGCTAAGTTCTAGGATATCTCCGGTGGCATCATCAGGCTCTCTCTCCCCTTCTTTTACTCTGTAAACCGGATGCTGTGATGCCGGGCAAAACGCAATCTCGGATGGGTTTAGTTGTGACTTTGGAGTGATTCTCTGACATGCGGGTTACTCAGTAAGGTATGCAAATGTCAGTGGTTTTAAGAGAGGTGGAGTTAGTTAGTACTAGTAGCGAGATGGGATGGAAAGGCCCGCATGTTATGTTGGGTCATGGCTTGTTTGATTCCATGGAAAAGGTGGAGGTTTAAGGTCTAGATCAAGGTGAACGAGTAGTACTACTAGTAGGTAGTACTAAGTGTTCAAGGTGAAGAACAGGTGAAAAAGGTGAAGGTGGAGCGGGAGGTTACCACAGTTGGGTTAGTCAGGCACGATACGTTCTATCATTCGCACTAAAGCAAGTAGCATCCTCTTGTCTGGCCCCTGGTGGAATCGGACCCAGTCGCGGCGCTACGGAGGAGAGGACTGAGGAGTCGGTACGGTAAGGTAGGGGGTTTGGGGGCCTGGGGTGCCCTGGAGGGGTGGAAAAATGACAAAAATAAACGAGTAATTGTACTGGAAATCATTGCATCATCTTACACCCCTACTTTTGTCAAGCCATAGCTGCCGCACGTTACAGGGACCGCGCCGCCCGAACCTGAGGGAACCAGGTGCCTGAAAAAGGGCCTGAAAGAAGCCGAGAGGCGCCTGTGACGCTGTGAAAACCAGTGAGGAGGTGGGGAACGGGCGCTTCCTCAGTGCTAAACTCGAACTCGGACAGTGTCTCTCTCTCTTGTCGTCGCCGCGTGTTGTCACAGTTCAGTCAATCCTCTCTCAGCCTCTGCCAGACAGTCTGTCTGTCTACTGGTAGTTAGTAGTAGTCAATCCAGTTGCCGCTGTCAATCCACCATCTCCATCCGCCTCCCATCGCGTTTCTACGACTCGCCACGCCTGCGTCTTTCCCTTCTCTACACTCGCTGGCTGCTCGATCTCATTCTGAGCGAACAGCTTTTCATTCTCTACTCTACTCTACTCTATCCTACTTCCAACTTACTCCTCCCTCCTCCACCTGACGGACCACCCTCCCCGACTACGAGCGAGCCCCTACTGCGCCGCTTCGAATAGCAACCCCCCCAGCTGACCCAACCAAACGGGGGTTTCTCTCGGCGCAGAACAGACAATAATCCTCTCTCCGCTCGCTCACGCCGCCATTCGACGGGAATACAAATTGGCCTAGAGGCAATAACAGATATCCCAAATCAAATCAGAAAGAAGCAAGAAGAAAAGGAACACGGAGAACAAGGGCCCCCCTCTCACCAAGATGAACTACGAGGGCGGCGCCGCCTACGCCGAGTCGGACGCCGACGACGAGTACGAGCGCAGCATGCACGGCGGCGACCACTCTCCCATGGGCGGCGACTCTGAGACCTCTCCTATCGAGTCGGACTTGTCTACCACGACCACATCGGCCGAGCACACGCCTACGACGTACGGCGGTAACTACGGGCGTACGAGCGCTGACAGATTGCCTGAGACTATCATCACCGAGTGGACGGTCGACGAGTGCGCCGACTTTATTGGGAGCATTGGCCTGCAACAATATGCGAACCATTTTATAGGTGGGTGCCTCAAGAAAGATTTCATCTTTTTGTGTGGCTGGAAGTTGTGCTGACCGTTGGTAGAAAACGAGATCGTTGGCGAGGCGCTGGTGGCGCTGCATCACGACGATTTGAAGAGCATGGACATTGCCAGTGTTGGCCACCGCTTGACCATTCTCAAGAGCGTGTACGATGTCAAGAAGGCTCAAGATGTGCCATGCGAGAGCGACCATTACTTACCACTTTGTATGTCTTCCCCATTCCCTTCTCCTCGCAATGAAAATCGGCAAAGGCGGTTTGACTGACCGTTGCTTCTTGTATTTAGCCGCCGATGCGGAAGCACAATATGCGACTGCTACGCTGAAAGACATCAAGCAGCTGGTGGAGCAGCTACGACTACGAGACGAGCGCATGAACCTCCTCGAGGGGGACTTGCGGCGCATGACGGACGATTTCAGAAGACTAAGAGAAGACATGCTGCCCGCTCTGCGGCTTGTCAAGGACGCTCAGGCGCCATTACCAAACGTGAGCAGCACCACTACGCCGGCCACCGGATACTCCTACGACTCTTCCAACACACTTTCACCACCCGCACCGACGCCGCCGCCAGGAGCGGTTGGTACTGGAGGTGGTCTCGGCGCAGGTCCTGGAAGTGTCAAGCGCCAGTACTCTCAAAGGAAGATTCTCATCGGTGCTACACCCAAGAACGCCTCCCCTACGCAACCAACGCACGAGCGCTCAATTGCAGAGCAGACACTCGACCCTGCCGGCGCAGCGGAACGTGCTGTTCTCTCCTCCACGCATCTCGCCGCTATGAATGGCTCCGGGCCAACCAGCACATCGCCAGCCTTCTCATCGCCAAACGTTCCCTCACCCACATCTCCGCACACCCACATGGGCACGCTCGGCTCGCGGTCCTACAGGAACGAGCCACCGCCATTGACGGCGCGCAGCGACAATGATCACGGCAACTTCCCGCCCGACCGCAGCAAGGCGCCGTCTCGAAACGCACCTCAGCGCCGCGAGACCCCAGTGCCAGACACGCCCGGTGGCAGCAGCAGTAACGCTTCTGTCGAGATCTTCAAGTCGTTCCGTGTGAGCATGGACGACCCGTGTCATAAAGTCCTTCCCGCGGCCCTCAAGAAGTACCAAATCAACGCTCCCTGGGACCAGTACGCGCTGTATATTGTGTATGGCGACCAGGAACGGTGCTTGGGTATGGACGAGAAGCCGCTTATCTTGTTCAAGCAGCTGGATAAGGAAGGCAAGAAGCCCATGTTCATGTTGCGAAAGACCAACTCGGCGGCCGTCGACGGGGACACAGGCACCGGGGGTGCAGCTGCTAGAGGAGGCACTTCTGGGTACGACCCGCCAGGAGGCATCATCTGAGCGCTCGAGGAAAAAAAAAACTGACAACAAAACCACACATTTGGATGCTTGATGACCGGCGTATAAGAATGGACAAACGGCGTTCGTAGCATAGCGTTTGCACTGAGGGCACTTCTTCTGGGTTGGGCAATGGGCGGTGTCTCGTTGCCCGAAAGGAACTTGGTATTATTGATTTCCAGCGACCAAAGCAAGCAAGCGGGCAAGCAAGCAAATCAGCGTTTATTGCGATCCAGCGCGGGAATTTATGTGGTTGCCTTTTACAACTGGGTGCTGACCATGATCCTGGGGGCTACTGGCGAGGAAACCTTTGTTATCTGGGACTTACAACATTTTCCATTCCTGGACTAGGATGCTTTGAACATCGGCCGGCTCACAACACATCAAGGAGGGACAATGGCTCTCTTTCAGCCCCCCGGGAGCTTTTTGGGCAACACTGAAAAGATCTTAAGGCTTGGATATCTATCCTCTCGAAAGGATCTGGGCACCACTATCTCGATTATCTCAGGCGGAGGTTCGCCTACCCATCCTCTCCATGCTTCTCTTGCTATTTTGTGGGCTTTATTTGGGCGAAAGCGGCTTTCCTCCCTCACCTTCTCAGCTTACAGTTTTGTTTTTTCTCATGGATTATGTTTTCCTTATTTCCCCCTCTTACTCTGTTGTTTATTTTCTTTTCTGGGTGGGCGTGTTTTGGGACATATGTTTTGGTATCATATAAGACAGTTGGGTTTCTAAGGATGCAGGAGATTCTTGATGGGGGACTGTTGGATGTATGAAAGAGGGATCTGGGTCTGGATGTAGGTGGGAGGATGAGTGGATGGATCTTGATAGATAAAAATGGTTGGGTGTATAGGAAGAGAATGACACTTGTGTGAATGGATATGTCTGATGAGCTTGGTGATGTGATGAGGAGTACTTGAGGTGGACTGTGCCTCTACACGATTACCTACAAATTACGGCGATTATTGCAATGCTCTTTAGGGCTTGTTTCTTACAGACATGAGTTTGTACATTGTTATGCTATATGTCCGGGGTTACTGGTGTGGTCACCCCTTTTTTTTCACTCACTCTTCAACCTTTCTCATCACGACTTACACCCGGAACACCAACGCCTTTTGCCTCGGAAACGTCCCATCAAACATCTTCTCCCAAGCACCCTCAACCCCATTCTCCCCACCAACCCCCTCTCCCCACTGCAACTCCATCTTCCCCTGCGCACACTCCTCCAACCACTGCCGAAACGCCGCTCTCCTCGCCTCATACACAGCCTCCAGCCCATCTGCCTGAATCGCAGCCTCCATAACCGGACCCATATTCAGCACATGCGTCCTGGTGCGTGGATCGGCTGCGGAAAGAGCTTCGGGGTCGGCACCTACGCGGAGATAGGTTAGAGTTGAGGGGGATGAGGAGGATGCCATGATGTGGTCGTGGAAACGTTGTGCTATGCCTGGTGGTGAGCCAAAGTCTACGAGGAGGATCCGGTTGGGCTGTTTCTTGCGGATGTAGTGCTCTGCGTGCTTCCATTGTGGGGCGTCTTGGTAGCTGATAACGTGGGTTTCGAGACTCGTTTTGGGAGGTTTTAGGTCTTCCTTGCTGGATGTGATTTCGAGGATGGCGTGGGGTCCTGTGCCGGGTTCGCGGTGGGAGAGGGACCAAATGAATCCTCGGGCGATTTTGCTGGCTGCGCCTAAGCAGACTACAACAGCGGAGGACAAGTCGGCGTCGCGGTCATCCCAGTGACCTTCGGCGGTAGGACTGATGAGTTTGGTTTCATCGGGGGCGAAGGTGTATTGGTTGAGAAGCCAGCCTGCGCCCCAGACGGTGAGAGCGTTGGCGTCCCATGCGCGGAGATGCTCTGGGTGAGCTGGATCAACAGTGTGATAGCGGTTATACACGGTCATCATCTTGATTCTATGAGGTGTATAGTCGAAGAAATGGCCTGGAGCGTCCTGACGGCGTAGTTTCAAGTCAACGGGGAGGGTGGAAGTAGGCCATATGCCAAAAAGCAAGGTTTTCTTGGGGACAAGTTCGTTTCGAGACTCGATGACTTCGGCGAAACCCCATGCTGGGACGATGCCCCATTCTTTGGAGTTGTTGTTGTTGTTGTTGTCCGAGTAGGGGGAGGGCAAGTCTGGGGGAGGTGGGAATGCGCACCACCAGTTGAGGACGGTGCCGAGCTGGGCGTAGGTGCGGTTCATTAATGTGAGGGCTAGGAGGTTTGGTTTGGCGCGGACTGAGCATTCGGGGAGAGGGGGGAGGGTGAAGTCGGAGTTGATGGTGGCATGTTGGGATATGTCGGTTTTACGGACGAGGTGGATTTGGGCTGGGTATGCCATGATTGTGGACTTGAGCCTCAGCTTTTACAGGCGTCAATGGTAGGAAAGTGTGTAGTATTAGTTGGGCTTGCCAATGGTGGGAAAGTCTCTGGATAAGTACCGGCGTGTCATATAGTAGTAGTAGGTGCTTCTGGTTTGGAATGAGGTTTGGAATTACATATTGGATAAAAGCGTAGCTTAGACTAAGACTATGGAAGCTTAATTCGTGAAGTGGTTGATATGGCGGTCATGGTGAAGTCATTGGATCAGCTTCTGGACATAGTCGTTGAAATGAATAGGCTAGAATGAATAATACTTAAAGAATATTTTGCTAATTAAAAGTCTTATTTATTTAAATTTATTACTATTTTATTAAATCTAGGAAAGTATTAAAATGTCAATTCTTAATATGAATATGGGTGTATTTATAGACTTTTACAACCTAATTTTACCACTGGCAACTTAAAGTATTAGACATCGCTGTCCCAGGACAAACTCTCCCCTCTTATGACTCCTCGACTCTACCTGATTTTCTATCTGCGCCCCGCTACCGTGGCACCATGAGCGCCCAGGCTAGTAACTACTTATTTTTTGGGGATCTTATCCTTCCAGATCCTCATGGGGTTTTGAACGAAAAGGCCCTCCGGAGGCTACAACAAATCGAGCCAGACTTAAGGGACCTTGAGATAAGAAAACAAGTTACAGGCATGGTTAACTGTTCTTTCTTCCAGATACAAGCATGGACTAACTGGAGGCGTAGAATGGAACTGTAAGGACGAGTTTGAAAGTTCAGTTGACAAAGAGATGGCTGCGTGGCAACAACATGGGGTCGACCGCCCTTATGACTTTACAGTCGGACCTGATGGGCGTCTAGATGCATCAGTAGCATGCCATCTTCATTGCCCCTCATTCTCAGTTAAGAACCCGTTTAATTCTAAGGGGGCAGATGACACCAGTATCGTCATCTCGCAGATCATGCAAGTTGGGTTTACCCCAGACAAATGTCTCATCTATGATCACCTCTTTCGACGTGAAGCACTGTCAGGGTTCAAATACTATCACCAAGAGATTCTGGGAATTCATGAAAACTTTACACGGACTCTTAGAGATAACATGAGTGCCGTAGTTGACGTCTGTTGGGGGAGATTAGTTCGACTCCGAATGCAACAAACCCTCGAGTTGGAACCTTTCAGGCTCTGGGGACCCTTTGAGGATGTCACACTCTGGCTTGAATGGAAGCCCAGCTTATGCTATCCTAACGGGCGTTGTTTAAGGAGATTTGTGATTTTCTTAGATCATCCCCAAAGCATGATTTTTGCCCCTAGGTCGACCAAGGGCAGACGGCAAGACAAAAGAATCAGTGCTATAGCTAAGCTGGGACAAATCGATCTTGACGACCATTTTTACGAGGCTAGTCACAAGAGAGGCACGTATGGCCGCTTGCTCCGAGTAGAAACAGAGCGGCAGAAAGCCCTCAACAAGCATGCGATCAGGCAGGTACTCAGTTGCAACAATGCCCAGGAAAGGCCATCGTCGATCCGCCTCTTTAACCTACCAGACGATAGTGGCATAGAAGAGAACCCATTCTTGGAATCTGAAGAAAGTCCGAATATCCCATTAATGGGAGGGTCATCAGTAGAGGATCATCAGTCCCTAGTCGAGTGGAATAAGGTAAGTTCTCAACTATTATGCACGTCTCTGCAGTAATAATTTGGACCGGAGCTCATTCAAGGCAGTCCGATGGCAAACCAATCTTTGATATTCTGCCAGAAGTTAACGCCACCCTCAACGAGTCAATAGGGACAAAACGCCTAGTGTCCTCACTCATCAATTCGGTATTCAGTTTTGAAGACGCTGTCGAGCTCGTAAGCTCATTCGGTACACATAACTGCACCATGCCTAACGACCCAGGTTGGGAAGACATTCCGCCTCGACTTCGTTCTTGGCTACAGACCCAGGAAGGTCTACGTGTCGATCTACAGCCTCTATCTTCCCTTGAGCAGCTCCAGCAGGTCTCTAAAATTCTTCACTGTGGACCTTCAGATACTGAAGACAGGCAGCACACAGGTCTTCCCGTCACTGCACTCGCTCTTCACGTCGCTAGATGTTATGCGAACTCACGCCACCCTCGACTGTCCGATAAGATTGCAGACTTGACTATCGTGGGACATTTGCCTGTTCCTCGAAAGTGTGGCGCTTGTGGGTCGCGATTACTCGATGATTCTTTTCCACGATTCAAGAAGATTGATCCATCACGCTACGTGGCTCGGCATCTGAAAGGGGGCTGTAAGATTGATGGCTGTGACAGCCATGCATGGGCTGTCCCGGCTAACGCTGTAGATGCCTGGTGCCTCCCGGCAGTGAGTTGGTTGAGCAAACACTCGCGACGTGCAGCTTGGAGTGATTTTATGCTTCGTGGAGAGAAAGATCTAGGAGGTCTTCTAAGATCTGTACACTGCATATGTCGAAGTTGTAGGAGGACGGAGGATGAAAACGTGAAATTTGACAATGAGGCTCGATGGACTATCGAGAAATTCCCACGGTATGTGACGAGGGGCTATCGTTGTACTCATTACGGGAAGAAAACTGCTCGATGTAAGCCGCTAGACCCGACTATAACTTCGATTGACCCAGTGTCCCTCGCCAAGGAATGGAGGCGAATCAAGAAAGTGGGTTTGTCTATGGATGCAATCTTAAGGAACCCAGATCGGTACTTTCCTGAACGAAAGATTTATAGTAAGAGTCCCTAACTAGTTAGAATGCTTCTTATATTTAAAGAAGCAAGCCAAGCTAAAAAAAAAAAAAAAAAAAAAAAAAATTTTATGAATATTATTTAATATATAAAAAAAAAAGGAAAAGAGAAAAAAAAAGGAACCAACCCGGATCGAACGGATGACCTTCTGGACTGGAATCAGACGCGCTACCGCTGCGCCATGGCTCCTGATTATGAAAAGCAACCTGCTTTTTTGACTATAGATACTAATACTGAAAGGGGTGGCACTACAGAGGGGAATAAAACCCTCAGCGCTATCTTTTACCTCAATTAGTAACACGGTCTCTTGGGCAACATCCAGCATGGAATCACCAAACAGGAGCTGCGCTAACCAGAACCTCACAAGAGCTACAAATCGCTTTATCAAAAGATACTACTAGTATTAACTGAGTTATAGATATGATGCAGACATCTATATTTTAGGGCGCTAAGGCTATAAGTCATATGAGTACAACTTAACCAATATATTGTCATTTCTAACCCCTAAGTAGTGAATTAGTAAGGACGATAAAGTTGATCAACTTCACCCACCAACTTTACCATGCCTAGTGAGAGGTGGGTTCGGGTGCACTGGAGATCTAGGTATGTCCCCGCGAAATTCTTGGTCCGTTCCTGGTCATAGACACCAAGTCCAGCAGCTCATATTCTGCAAGTCAGCGTTGGAAAAAAGATGTTAAAGCTCAATACAGCTATTGCGTCTCTGACGACATGATAGCCTTCACACTCTTTTGAAAACAGTCGTCGACAAAGCTGACGATTCTACTATCTGGGTTCAAGCTAGGACAGCCGTCGCTGAGATAACTCTGCCTCCTCTTTGCCTTATCGTCTTGGGTGCAACAAACTCTGCGGGCGGCCGCGCAACACCAGCAACTTTCCAATTGTTACATGCTTTTGAGTTTTTAAGATGCGGGAAAATCTTTTTCGTTTGCCCGCACCCAGCAGTTTTCCTGGAAATTTACGCCCCCCGGGATGCTAACACAAATATTTTCGCAGAATTTAGAAGCTAATCAAAGATTTCGTCAGCGACTGTTTGCTTAGCTTTATAGTCTTGGCAATAATTCATGATGTAGTATAGACTAGTTGTGTCGGAACGAAACGAAAGTATAATGTTGAATAAGACATGGTCATTCTTGGCACTCAACCATGCCCATTTCAAGGTAAGCTAAAGGAGTATGTAAGTGGTATCCCGCCCGGAGCGGAATCCCGTAGAGAGTGAGATAGACTTGGTTGACGAATCCGCCGTTCAGCCTCCAACTAAACAACCAAGATCGACAAGGTGGGTTAGACAACAAGTGGAGCAAAAAGAACAAGAAAAGAACCAAAAAAAAAAAAAAAATTAATGCAGGGTCCAGAAGATCTCGCACTTGATGACATCGGAACTTCTCCAAGCCGAGAACAGCGTATCCCCGACTGGAGGGGCGGGCCAATCATGATAGAAGATCTTGCGCTATTCTTGTTCTTGACAAGCTTTTCGTGGCGCAGCCCCCCCGTTTGCGCCGCGCGTGAGTTGCGTCCTCTCCCGTGGCGTGGCTGTAATGCCCGCTATTACAGGTGGAATTTTCGTGAATTTATTACTGATTATGGGAGTTACAGCGCGTTTCGGGTGACGACATGTGCTGAGCCACAGCCACAGAGGGCGACGAATCCACAGTAGCTTCATCTTTGCCCGACGCAGCAAGCATATGAATTTATGGAGAGAATCCTCTTGTTAAATAAACTTATCTATACCGGCCCTTTGTTCTTTCAAAACTCTAATCTTCGACAGCTGCTGCTTTATTTCTTCATTACCTTGGTATTTTCCCAGGAACATATTTTTGTTAAATCCCACGTACGCAGCCTTGCTTGGCTGAGGGTGACGACGACAAGGTCCAGCTGACCCCCACCAACCTCAGCTGGACACTTTTTCTACAGCTTCACTTTTCCCATACCTTATACTTGTACTCTTTCCACGATCATCCTCTTCTCCTGTACTCACAACAAAAGATACCCAGCCGTCCGCGGCTATCTTTCACCACCATGCTCGACGAAAACCTCCCCACCTATCGCTTCCGCGCCTCCTCCGACAACCCGCTCAACTCCCTCCTATACTTCACCCACAACGGCTCAGAACCCAGCGCCGACTACCTCATCAAGCGTCCGACACCTTCCTCCGCCCCGAACCAATACGCTCTCGGCCTCTTCGACATCCAGTACGCCAACGTCCTCTACGCCGAAGTCCTTGTCAAGCCAGACTGGTCCCAGCCTAGCTTATCGGCAGCAGAAGTCCGCGCCAACGGCGGTCACAATGCAGCAGCCATGCCGATTGTCCCGCGGTCGTTTAGCATTTCTCTTTACAACCCGGATACATCGGTGCAGGTCAACTACAAGGAGGGCAGCTGGAGTAAAGACTCGTGGGAGTTTGACGTGCCTGAGAGGAGCTTTCGCATGCCTAGCAAGAGTCAGCTCGATCAAGATGCTCCCGACCAGCGTATTGCGGACTTGATACCCAAGGTGAACTTGAAGTGGAAGCGCGACGGTCGTATGAACAGGGATATGACGTGCTACATGTCTGGTAAGACAGTCGGCGGGAAGAAGAATAAGGAGCCTGATATTACCGTGGCTCTGTTCAAGGCGTCTAAAACCGAGGGCGCCGTGTCTATCTACGAGCCGAACATGGCGCGTGTGGATGTTGAGGACCGGAAGGGGTTGGAGGTTGTACTACTTCTGAGCGCAGAGGTCATCAGGGAGCTGTGGCTTTCTTCGCGACAGGATGTCTTCAACACCGCAGGTGTGGCACCCCCGGCGGCGGCCCAGAACGCAAAACCCATTGGAACTCATCCTGCAGCTGGAGGCGCATCAGCGGCCATGGCGGGCGGAGCTGTCTCCGGCGCAGCTATGTCGGGCGCGGCTATGTCAGGAGCGCTACATAATGCGCCGGCTTCGTCATCAACAAAACCACAACAAGCCAATAAGCCGGCGAGCAAGCCGGCGCAACCCGACCCAGAAGAGGAGAGGAGGCGGCAAAAGAGGGTGCAGCGCGAGCAGGAAGAGATCAAGCGCATGCTAGAAAAGGAGGAGCGTGAGGAGCAGAGGAGGAAGCAACGAGAACGTGAGGAGCGCGAGAAGCAGGTAGATCGCGAAACGCAGGAGTTGCTGAAGAAGTACGGTCCGCAGCCCAATCTGCCACCGCGCCCGGGGCAGCAGCAGCAGCAACAGCAAAGGCCCGCGCAGCCGAGTGGAAGCGGAGGAGGAGGCTCGTGGATGAGCTCACCGTTTGCTGGATCAAATCAGGCACCGCAGCAACCTCCGCGGCCAAAGAGCGTAGATCCAAAGCATGCGACTTCTTCCGGAGGAGGAAACGTGCACTTTGCGCCGCCGGAGAATGCCCAACAGAACGGCAACTCTGGTGGTGGCAGTGGCGGCGGCGCGTTCAAGAAGTTTGGCAACTTCCTGAGCAGCACGCCGTACAATGGACCTGGAGCAGCAAGAGTCAGCGGGTTCTTTGGAGGTGGGGGAGAGGGAACCAACAGCAAGACAGAAGAGGAGGACAGGAAGAAGAGACAGAAGGCTCTCAGGAAAAGGAGTTCACAATTTTAGAGGATATGATCTATTTCTTGAGATTTGCGGGCCGGCGCCAGGAAGCATGCGAGCACTGTTTATTGTATATACCATCTGGAAGTTCGCAGCATCAAATACCATTACACATAACATTGAACTTTACTTCTATAAAGTTCTATATTATCAGAATTTATATAAAATGATTAAAGCTGCACGATTTTCATACGATATATGAGCATTTTTTATTACAAGGGAATATTCCTATAGTCAAACATAGACAGCAGTTATGGAGGCTCTATGAAACACGAGCAAAGTCAAAGAAACATGTGACAATTGAGGAAGAAGTAGTACAGATTCTCGACGACTTTGATCAAGCAACAGCTCGCGCATTCGAAGTAGCCTCAGCAAACTAGCCAGCTATATGCAAGACGAATACGAGTGCCCACCAGTCGACTAAACAAGACCTTAGTGACTTTAGAAAAGGTAGCAGGTTGTCCAGCAAAGGGTGGATCTAAAAACTCAACGACTAGCCTGGTTTCCTCGTTACAACATGGTTTTCAACCAGTTGGATACAATAACTAGTCCCTACTTAACCACATTGAATATATCATCAGTGCTTTAATAGTAGTGTTATCCAGTGAGACATTTAATTTTAGATCTTGTTTTCTTTTTCTCATCTTTGTTACAGTTTCAGGCAGAACAAAAAAAAAAAATTAGCGGTGAGCTTAGTCGTAAGTTATTCTAATTTCTCAGATGTATCTCTTTCAATTATGCTTGATATTCATATATCTCGGTATGTGAACCACCGATTTGAGTCTACTAGTCTTTCCCCCGTTTCTTGCCCTCCTTATCACTGCTCTCCTCTTCACTAAGAAACTCATAACTGGTATCATCACTACTGTCGTCCCAATCACTATTCCTAAACTCATCTGTATCAACCTCTGGCAAAGGTCTTGGAACCTCAATGTCACGCTCATAATCATCCTGGGAACCAAAGCCAAGATCTTCCGTCTTCTTGAAGAATGGAGAGTAATAGTTGTCAAATTCTTCCTGGCCCTCCGTTATGCCTATTGATTCAACATCCCAGATATGTTGTATCATCATCAAGAGCCACCGCGGCGGGGGCGGCCATCGGCGGAAGTACTTGATGCGCTCTGCCTCGTCCATGTCGTCTTTCTGATCCTCCCACCAGGTAGGGAAAATCTCACAGAGGTAGACTTCACCTCCACCCATGCGCCAGACAATGCTGTATGGGTGGGTGCCTGGATACATGAACCATGGCGGGGGAACGGCGTCGTATTTATCGACAAGCTTGTTGATAAACTTAGAGAGTTTCCGTGGCTCGAGAATCATGGCGTAGGACATAGCTTGCTTCCTTGGTTTCGCTGACTGCGCGAGTCGATTGAGCCTTTTACGACTGCTTTCTACCTCGGAGGTGCTTTGAGGAGATCCACACATGCTTACTTTACTGATGGGAGGGGGGAGGGGGAGGGGGGCCGATGCCTATTAGCCCCTTCTAATCGTAAGCCGAATTTGCGGCAAAAGCACTGTATCTATATCTTTCGTATTCTTCAATCTCTCAAGCAGGAAACTCTTTCTTTCTATTATTATCAATTTCAATAGAAATACTTATATTCTTAGTTTAGTTTCAAGTTTATGAACTTTACTACAATATAAATCAACCACCTCTCAATGTCCGATTAGAGAATTGGACTAGCTTTATTAGTTATTTATATAGCTCCAAAGCGGCAATCGTTGCAAGAAAGCTACCTACTCTGAAGGGTTGTATCATTACAGGCGATTGACCATGACTGAGCGAAATCCATTAGGGGCTTGGTAGCAATCATTAGTTTGTCCCGATCCAGCCGAAGGCTCAGTGCAAGCATCGTCCTCGAACACTGTCCATTCGAAACCTGTTTGCGACGCCTGAAAGTCCAAGGTATCCCAAAGGTCGTTTGGGATACATCGACCTAAGTCGCCTTCGGCCCCAACAAACGGGGTACCCTCTTCGCCAGAATCACAATCGCCTTTCCAGTAGCCGAGATAGAATAGCCCATCTCTCTTGACCGACGAGGCTGAAGCTACCAGCGCGGAGGCTATCAAAATAGCAAGAGACTTTGAAACCATGGTGAACGGATAATGCAAAATGCTGAATAGTCGCAAGTGTATAGTCGCGAGATAACTGAGCTGGTAGGTAGAAGATAATATGTAGAACAAGAAACAGAGTAGGGTCATATCCTGACTACATATTTATATTATTTCAAATCCGCACGCATCTCTGGAGGATTGAAAATGGATTCGTTTCAAACCACGTACGGGGCAAATTGAGTGTCGATCGCTTATAATGTAGAGGTAAGACTAAAGCTTGAAGTAAAGGAGAAATAAGCACTAGTGGAATGCATTGACTACCTCAGCATTTGCAAATATTATGGATGATCCCTTCCGACAAAAGCTTGCTAGCCGTACAATTTCATTTATCACCTTGCCTTAAGCCTAACAGACATGTAGGCTACATATCTAAATACCATAAATTGGCTGACTCCTCTCGGCTAAGCAGGTCCGGATGCCGCAACATCGGCCCCGGGATCATGTTTAGCTTGCCTAGTCATTACCACATACTCTACCGAGCAATATGTTAGTACTAGCTACCCAGGCAACTTAGCGCTGACGTTCGCACCAAAATACTCGTTCGAAAGTTATGCGAAGTCGCAACGCTTGGGCGTTCTGGGACGCGGGCTTCAACGCCATGCGGCCGTGGTGCTGATGCAACGTGCTGGGTTGGATCCGGCGGCAGGGCTCTTCATGGGAGGCCCGCCTGCTCGACATGGTCCCAGGCTATACGGCACACGATGCACAAGTACGTATCTCCGGCGTTCCTCCCGACGTGCTCCAACAACTACACCATGGACGGCATGACCAAGGGCCAGCACGCCAGCGACATGGCGCGCCTGCCGCTGCTGCTCCTTCACAGCGGCGTCTAGCTCGACGTGGGCTCGCTGCTGTTCTGCAGCTTCCACGACATCTTCTGGCGCGCGCTCGAGGACCCGGCCTCGCCATACCAGATGGGCATCTCGCTTTTTCAGTCGTGCAAGTCGCCGGGCAGTGTCTGATGGGCTTGGTGGGTGCGAAGAAAAGATAATGCGTTCGTCGAGTGATGGATGAAGGTTATGCTAGAGCTACATTATTGCGAATTCCAACATCGCAAGGTTCAGTCAGGGTTATTGGCAGCCAGGCGCAAGAGTCCCTTTGGCCATGAGCTGGAACATGCCAGGGAACGAGGGCGCGGATAACAAGAAAGCTACGTAGACTGAATACATGCAATAGGCGAGTTTATCATCTAGACAGCTCAGGTTCGAGGGTGAGTGTATAAAGAGCTTAGAGTTACCCGAGGAGTTCTAATTGCCGCGCTGTTGTTGTTCGATTATATTAATGCAAATTCTCGATGCTGGGCATATGATC
This sequence comes from Waltergamsia citrina, assembly GCA_022814615.1. Lineage (NCBI taxonomy): Eukaryota > Fungi > Ascomycota > Sordariomycetes > Hypocreales > Bionectriaceae > Waltergamsia > Waltergamsia citrina. Next base: position 171,654 of record JAKLNE010000051.1, on the reverse strand, counting down.
ATAGAACATATTCAAACTCTTTCATCTCCAGATCCGTGAGATCTGCACCGCTAGGCAGGCTGCTCAACGGCTCACGAGCCTCTTCTTCATCGTCAGGCTGTCCATCAGATCTTGACGGAGCGCCCAGCGGAACGTATAGCCCCTTGCTCCCCCGTAGCCGATTCAGTTTCTGGAGATAAGTGTAGGTGAAGCTATAGTCTTGGGTTAGTGCCTTCTTCTATCGCACACACACTGGCTTTAGAGCGACTTACACCGCGGTACCGAGGACAGTGGTGAACATCAGCAGGCTGCTGCCGAGGCCCGTGGCGTAAAGCGGAGCCTGGCCTGGATCATAAAGCAAGGGACCGATGACCTAAACACAGTGGGTTGGCTGTCTGTTTAGGAAAGAGGCCATTGCGATGGGAAAACGCACATTACCGAGACATGAACCGATGAACATTAGAGCAGTAGTGCACTGCTTCTTGGTCTCACCGGCTGTGTTCTGTGCCTGCCAGGTAAGGTTCAAAGGTGTAATAGCCGATTGGACTGTGATCTAGTTGAAGGTCAGTCGTGGCGATGGGGCATGGCAATGTACAATACATAACCCACAATGAGATATGCAAATAGCAGAAGCCCTCTGTGCTCGGCTGTATGGGGGATGAGCAGCAGAAGGACGCACCCGAACATGGGTAGAGAGCAGATCATGCTAATGACTGGACCCTTGCGGCTTGTTCTGGTGGCCATCCAGGCAGATCCAAGTATCACAACGAATTGAACCAGCCCAATGGGGATGTTGAACAAGATCGTCTGGAATTTGTCAAAGCCAAAGTCTTTGATGATGAGACTTCCAAAGACACCTATGCCTCCGCTGGGAATACTTTTATGATGTTAGAGAAAAATCGTACATGAAGCATAGCATCGAGAGGAAGGTCTTACGCTAGAGCTGTGTGCATCACGACCCAACACCAAGTCTTGGTATCTGCCATACACTCCCAGACATGATTCCAGTTCCAACTCTTGGGCTTGTAGTCTGTGTCGCCGGCTTGCTGTCTTCCGGTAACGACGAGCTTTTCATGCTGGGTGAGAAAGGGAGCTTGCGATGGTGAGTCGGGAAGGTAAAGCCAAACGGGAACGGAAAGCCCAATAGTTAGGAACCCGCAGGCTAAGAAGATGATCTGGCTGGGTGTCAGCGACCAAATCTTGTGATACACGGGATTAAGTTGATTGGACCGACCTGATATGTGTACATGCCGCTGCTCTCGATGTGGCCAAGCATGTAAGTTAGAATCCCGCCAACCTCGCCAAGTTAGTCGCTTTCGGAGTAAAACAAGTGGTTTCTTGGTTATGTTGTCTACTTACAATGGGAGCAACGCCATTCATTGCGTTCCATCCAGAAACACGGAGAGTCTGTTCCTCTTTGCTATACCACATCTGGGTGACGGCCAAGCATCCCGGAGCTAGAGTTGCAGGTCAGCAATTATTCAACTTGACTGACGAACGGGTAAATGTTACAAACCAATGATGGACTCGAAGGCACCTAGGAGGAACCTCGTACACAGCAAGCTGAAAAAGGTGGTACATGAACTCATCATACACAAAGTTAATCCCCAAAGAAGAATAGCAACGGCGATGACCTTGCCCAGCGGATACTTGACGAGGGTAGCAGCGGCAATTGGTTGGGCCAGCAATTGAGCAAAGTAAAGGATAGAGCCTAGCCATGAGAGCTGCTTGCCAACGAGATTGGCATCGTCGGCAAGTCCGAAGACGGAGGCGTACATGAGAGTCGATTTGTCGAGCTGCTGGAACAAATATGCCAGCAGGATGAAGGGCAGGATGCGCTGGTCTACCTTGCGCAGCACTCGGTTCTCGTCTTCCCCGGCAAAGGCCATTGCCACTCCGCTCCCGCCTCGTGGCTTTGAGACGGAGTCGTCGTCACGGCCATTTTCGTTGCTCTGTCGCGTCTCGTCCTGGTGGTTCATCGTCGAAGGTTACAATCACGGTCACAGGAGGCCGCTCTCCTGTGTCTCGCGAGAATAGAGTGACGTATCCAATTAGCTCATCGCGCCACCCATTAGCTCTGACAATGTGTTGGACCTGAAGTGAGTAGCAAAATCTTGCTCACTGATGAATGATAGATTAGAAACAGCGGTGCTGCTTTGATGATGTTGAGGATGAAGGGCGTCACGTGTTGGAATGAGAGGCGAGCAATCGCAGACTTTCTGCCTGTTGTTCTTTCCTTCTCCCTGGTCTCTCCCCGGATTCAAATGGATTGGACCCACTTACCATACCGAGCACCACCGGACAGCGCTAAACCCCACGCGTCCCCCATGATCGTGTAAATTTATATGTATGGTATTGTCATTTCAAGTAACGTCATTTGTCTCGTCACAAAGAGAGTATGGGAAGTGCTGATTTCCGGCATATGAAGCGCCTTTTAATTTTCATTTTTTGTTTCTAGGTTTAGTTCTTTTCTTCCGTAACCCGCCTCTTATCACTCTCTCCCGAACCTGCACCGGTGTTAAGACTGATTACCCTTTACAGAAAGAATCGACTTCAGGACAGTCGCCTGGGAGTCTTGGACCGCTCCGATGGAAGGCTTACATTTTTTCCGGCAGCGCAGGCAAGTCACATCCCCATCAGGGATCAATTTGCCGCAAGGGCAGTCCTTGCACGCGCACAGCACATAGTCAGTAACTGGAGGGCCTTGAGTGATGGGATGAACGGTGGTCAGAGGCTCCGCGTAGGTAACCTTCTTGGAGGAGATCTTGTTGGAAGACATCTTAAGACTTGAAAACGGAAAAGACTGGCTAATAACGCTTTCGAATCGAGATGTCGAAGATGGGGTGGAATGAGTTGATGTTGAAAAGGCTGTGAGGGCGAGAGCGAGGCAGCATCTTATAGATACGGAGCTGTCATTGTTTGGACGTCTTTGTGTTGAACTCACCGGTTGTTCAAGCAAACAAGGAAAGTATGGCTGTGAACACGAGCTTGGGCGTGATCAAAGAGCGGGCGTTACCACGGACTACCTTGTGTCATTGTTAAAGATCACTACGAGCACAAAGGAACAATGTGGAACAAGATCCAGAGTGGACGAATAAGCGTGATCGCTCTGAAACGAGACCATAATATTTCGAAAATTTGATAGCACTGTATAGAAGAAAAAATGAGGAAAGGGAGTAATGACTGTATTGCTTTGCTTGTTTTTTGTTTGCCAAGAGACTACTATTAGAAGCTTGACTTTAGACATCAGCGCAATATTCAAAATTTAATCCACACGTTGGTAATTATCTTTGTTAGAGACATTAAGAGACTTTCGAGACTTTTAACACCCACTTCTAACGGGTGGCCTCCCAAACTTGTACATTTCTATTCTTCCGCTTGCCCTTATTCGTCTTCCCTGCAGGCACAAGCTCATTTCGTCTTTGCTGAATGAAAAACGCTAGTCTCTATGTATACTTCATATCGCGTCAGATGATCTTTGTTTCCGCTTCTATGAACGGGTATATTTATCCTGTAGACTTACAATAAGATAGGTCACACAATAGGCAAGTGCAGTGTAGTCACAAATATAATGGGCAAGTTCCAGTCCCCCCTCAACGTCTTTTTATTTATTTTTCTATTTTAGTACCAATGATCACCCGCAATCTGAACTTCCAGTAGTCCTAGCTCTTAATCCCACATCTCCCTCAATCTAAACCATCTGACCAGCAGATAGTACTTATCTCAAAAACAATCCTAAACATTAGTTCAGCAGTCTCTCTACCCAGACGTCTGACACCCATTCTGGCATTCGGTGCAAAAACCAAGCTGGTTGACAGCCGACTTGGAGCAGGTGCAGAGCTTGCACGAGCACTTGCGCTCGTTGTTATTGGCCGCAAAGTTCTTGCGGTTGGCAGCGAAGCGGTTGGGGTGGTGGTTAGCCTTGGGCCGAAGCTCAGGCACATCGACGGTCTTGTGGAAGTTGAACTCAGGCATGGTGAAATTTGTCTTGGTGGACTTGTCTGTGCTTCTGTTAGGAGAGTTTAGGGAGGATTAGTACTTACCTTGAAGGCTGCTTGAAGTTTGAAGTTGTTGGAGCTGTTGGGATTGTTGTGAGTGATGAGGATCAAGCAAGGAAGGTGGGATTTGTAGAGATATTTATACTATTTTGAATGTTCATCTTTTGTATTTGTTCATGATAGCTTTGAGCTGTTTTGGGATGACCATCGTACGTTCTGCGTCATGAACAGAACGAGTATGGCAGACAAAGAAGAACCGCGATTGACTAAGAGCAGTCACTGTCAAAGAACCTCAATGTTACCTTGTTCAAGAACAACACTAAAAAACAATTATCACCAAGAACACGAAAGTGTCATTAGAATAAATAATGTAGACATTGTTTTCCAACCGTTAAATCCAAATAAAAACATGAAAACACGTAAAGATTTCCTGCTCTTCAAGATGGTTCTATTGTTCTAACAAAGCATCACCACACGATATTGTGCATATAAATCAGAACAGTGAATTTCAATTATTGGAGATATGCTGGGTATTGATCAACTCCACAACATCCCATTGCTATCTCCAGAACAGCCGCTCTCCGCGTCTTTGCGTAGTCCCTAGTGACGCCTAACTAGCACCACAACCCTCCCGACAAGCGCAGCAAAAGCTCTTTTTGGTATCGACATAGTTGGCACAGGAGCACTTAGGGCAGCGGCAGCGATATTTACCATCGGAGGCCTTGGAGCGAGGTTCATCAAGGGGGACGGTGATAGGGTCTTGTCGTGGCGAGGGGTGAGTGCTACCCTTGAGTTCGTCGTTGAACTTACGGGTGCTCATGATGAAGGTGGTTGAGTAATGATGTCTTTTGGAGTTGGGCGTATTCTGAAATCGCTCTTTGTTGTGGACTTTGTTTGCATGTGAGGAAGCTGCAGTAGAGTTGAAGGTATCGTAGAGACGCCACTAAGAGTTTATATACTCGGTGGCCGAGTCTTATTCACATCTTGTGTCGTCTCTATTATAGAGACCGATCTGAAAAGGTCGTGACGGTGTGCTGTGAAGTAGAACCGAACGACAGCCTCGTGATTCTCTATTCCTTGATTCCGGGCCCGTAAGCCGTGACACGGCTCTCACCGTGGGCGAGACTCAGTCATCATACCGCTTCGATCCTTGGTGACCACTAGAACACTGGTCTTTTCTTGTTGCCGTAGCTGCGCACGACGCTCAATGTCTGCCCAATTGTGTAATTCCATGACATTGCCGGTGCGGCGCTTCTTGCGGGCCTGCGCCCCCGCCGTCCGGATGTAGAAGATTTCGCCACCGAACATGATTTTGGTTGAATGGAGTGTTCGAAGGATGGAAGAGGTGATATTCAGCAATAAGAAGAAGAAAAAATTTCTTTGGTATTGCTAGGGCTGAAGTAATGTTTGGTGGTGTAAGATGATTCGGAGCCTTTATTGAATACTCAAATAGGAAATCGGAGCACCAGCCAGGCAATGGTCCGGCCGAGGGAATCGGGGAATCACTCAAGTATAAGCAGAATTGACGATGCTGCAGTTTCGCTTCATTTTGTGAAAAACAAGGCGAACACATCAAAAGGGCAGAAATGAGGGCTGTTGCAGATTTTTTTTCCTTTCGCGCCCAGTTCGGTGTGTAACACGGAGATGCATATTTGGAGCTGACCTTGACATCCGAGACTAGCCGCCTCATTGCATGACCGATCCTACCAAGCCCAAGCGACTGCAGCAGGCTAGGGTTAGGGTAGTATTTAAGCATATTGCAGACAAAGAACGCAGAGGTATAATTATGCGTCGAAGGCGCCACGAAAGTGCGCATGCCATGGACACTTGCATGTCTTATAGAATTGACATCTCCGCCAGACGTGAGGGAAGCGCGACATGCAAAGCAAAAATGAAATGTCCAATTCCTCTTGTACGAAGACATAGCCGTTACCCTGCCTTGACCTTTTCAAGCCGCAAGTCGTTTATCACCATGTACCGGCTCAGCGCAATCCAGCCGTAGCGGAACCACCGCATCTGGCTCGCATGCGCCGTAGTCATAGCCTTCCAAGCAGTCTTCAGCACTGCTCCTTCGGTACCAATCAGCCCATTCATGAACAGCAACCCTCCCGGATGTTCCTTGTTCCCTGCCCTACTGATCTGGAACGACCATAGCAGCATCGTCGCGAAGACGTCCCCGATCCAGCCATACTTGCGTGCCACGTTGACCGACGTCAAAGTGTATAAATCGACGGGGGACCTCCAGCCGGATTTACCCTGCATGAGGGCGCTGATAAAGGCGCGGGCGCCGTGGTAGAGGGATGTATGGTTCGGGTGGGAGGAGACGCCGGTCTTGTCGAAGGTGAGGAGGATGTCGATGTTGGCCTGCGGAGGCGTGTCGTTACTCTTGCGCCGGTTGGCGACTTGTGGTGCGAAGGCTTCGCAGAGAAGATTGGCGATTCTGCCCTCATCCCAGTGCTGGGTCATGGAGTCGGGGAAGTTTGCCCTTGGAGACAGGTTAGTTGTTGGCAGGGTTTCGGAGAAGATGAGTGAGGGCGGAGTCATTACTGGTCGTTGATGATGCAGACGTCGTCCTCGTTCTGCAAACCTAGGAGCATGGCGCTCTTTACGAGCTCCGTCTTCCTCGTCTCGCCCAGTCCATCGGCGTCACCTAAAGGACAAACCGTGTTAGCTTAGCTATTGTTCCACTTTTGCGCCTCGAAGCATTGACTCAAAGGCAAGTGGTTGAGGAGGATGTAGACCGCTTACCCGTACTCAGACACAGAATCTTGACATGATTACCAGTCTCGGGTCGCGTCAATGCCAGGACCGTTGGCGCAAAGAACATGGCCTCATCGTCGGGGTGAGCGATGAGCAGACAAATGCGCTTGTTGCGCAAGGAGGGGAAGCGCGATCGGACAACGTCGGCTGTGTAGAGGTAAAGGACCGGAACGAGCACCACGACCAGCGCGGCTACGTATACGACGTTGTCCATGGTGCTTGTCGTGGAGGTTGAGGTATGTTCAAGTTAAAGAAGGACTCGGAGAGAGAGAACTTGAAGCTCGCGTCGGTCCCCGCTGAAGTTTAGAGATGGCACTAATGCCGTCACTGTGCAAGGCCAATGTCAATGTAGTATAAGGCACGCACAACTGATACAGTCTAATGGATCACCAAATACATACTCCAATTGAAGCCAAAACTAGTGCTAGCAGGAACAGAAATAAGTGAATAAATACCCCAAGTGAAAACAATCAACAAACGATAATAACACGTACTACAATGCGTAGCAAGTCACATTGGGATTTAATTAGATGGACGACAGAAATGACACCTTTCCCGTTGACTTGGTCCGGGGCATGAACCAGCGAATTCCCAAATTAGGCCAGCGAGCCGCTAATTGTACTGGCACTAAGCCTCTGTGAGAAGACCCTGAAGCCGCTGAAGCGCCTAATGGTGCCCTCCCTAAAAGCGCCAAAAAACGCCAAAAGCCGTCGAGCCGTTCAGGGGTTTCCGATACATTTTGGTGGGGCTGATGTCATCCCGCTTTGAACGCGTGACATCCAGAGAAATTTGAAGCCATCACCACTTCCATCCTCCATCGGCAGATACAGGTACAAGTAAAGAGACTGTGAGAGATCGCAATGGCTCGCCAGCGGAAGAAGGAGCCCAAGGCCAAGGACATCAAGCTCAAGCAGCCTGATCGCTCCGGACCAACCGACAACACCCTCCTCGACTTTGCCCAGCAGCGTGACCTGTTCGCTGAGGCGGACAAGCGCGAGCGAGAGCTGAAGCGGCAAAAGGGTGAACTTGTGGAGGATAGTGAGGAAGAGGAGGAGGAAGATGGGCCTCCAGTGCTTTCGCCGGGGGCGGAGCGTGCTATGGAGGCAGCGTTATATACGGTCACGTTAGCCATGTTGCACTTTACTTTTGATGTGTTGGTTCACCATCAGTATGGAAAGGAGGTTGAGTGGCCGGTGATTACGCAACGCGCAGCTTTGGCTTGGGTTGGTGAGTAGATCATCTCGAATAGCCCGTCTGATTCTTCTTGGTTGGATGGAGTTCCTGCTAACAAAGTCTCAGTCTTCTTAATATTATTCTACCCACTTCATCCACACGAGGCTAACCCTCGTCTTCTGCCGGTACTGCCGATGAAGTACCAGACACCCCTACGTCAATTCATCTTCTTCGTCGCCAGTGTCGTTTGTGGATGCTATCTCATCCTCATCAGCAACACCGCTGGCTACCTAGCTGTCATGAAGCGGGCTCCTCCACTCGGTTGTATTTGGATCTGGGCCGTTGTCGAGCTTGAGCTTCTGTGGGCTGTATTGAGTCTGTCCCTGGCTGCGGGCTACTTGTGGTGGGGAGGTTATAGCGTGTATTGAGGGATAGGCTTATCAGAGAAAGGAAAGTTAGTGAATCCTACAGTTGTTATAGAGGATGAGTAAGAGTCGGGTTAAATACAGCCCGCAAGCGGCTCTTCATACGCTTTGCCCATTCATGATAGCGGTAGCAGCCAAGTTTGAGAGCGTGCTCATCTGCCGGTATACCAATGGTTGCACCGCAGGCTTATCGAAGCAACCTTACGGACTCAAGAGCGCGCAGTCCCGGCTAGATGTCAACTTGGCTGAGTACAAAGGAGCCAGAACTACACTACATGTCTGGGGATTCAATGTTGGAACGACTCGGGTCAATTCGACATGTTTCGGGGCCGCAGTCCCTGGCCACATTGGCTCAAGTTTATTAAAAAAAAAATCAATTCGCTACCAAGTATTTGACACCATCATTATCCTCCCAACTCATGTGTACGTTGCGGTGCCGTGTCCGCCAACTCATACTGCGGTCTCGCACCAGAAGCTGCCAATTCGACCGGTGGTGGTGAACCATGCCCTATTCCAGCAGGGTTACCATAACCATACTCTGGTGGTGGTTTCTCTTCCGACGCCATCTGTGCGGGCTCGTTGCCGCTCTTAGATCCTCGCCTCCTCCGCACCAGCCAGAACGCACCGGCTAAAGCTGCTAAGCCAATTACACCAACTCCTACGCCTACACCGATGCCTATCGATGCGCCTGTGCTTAGGCCAGAATCAGAGCCACCATCGCCGCCATCGCCGCCGTCGCCGCCGTCGCCTTCAGTTGCCTCGCTGCCGTCTGCGGCTCCGGTAGAAGATGGTTCTATAGTCGAGATCGAAGAAGTGGGCTCATCAGGCCCGAAAGTCGCCTCGGCTTCTCCTCGTGCTAGCGAGAAGTATGAACTGTTGATTCCGTCGAACCTCGTCGGGTCCGCGGTATCTCTCATGTTAAACCAGCATTTCTTGGCGTAGTAATCGAAGTCGACGCGGAATGAACGTTCCTTTTTCGCGCAGGACACTTTTTCGAATATAGCGGCTGGGTGAAACAAGTGTCAGCGGGCCAGAATGGATAGAGGGCATGGAGAGGGCGAGAGGAGATAGGTATCTGAACTCACCTTGATGGATGTAGTCTGCTTTATCATCATCCTGGCAGTAAATTCGCAGGGCGACATTGTCGACGGGGCATTCGTATGCGACAATAACTTGAGTGTTATCGTAGAATTTGAGGTTTTTGTCGGAGGCCTGAGGATAGGTAAACTTCGGTTTCTGGTCGTCGCTTTGGGCACAGGCGGGTAGGAGAAGCGTTAGGAGGACGGCCGCGGTCGCCAGTAGCCTCTTGCCGGGCGCCATGACTCGGATGCTGTATTTGTCTAGGGAGGAAAGACAAAAGTGTATTAAACAGAATGTCACCGCTCGCTTGCCAGTAGCACAAGTATCATGCAGAGCCTACCGCGCGCCAGGAAAGATCACAACGGAGAAACATGGAGAGGAGGGGAGATCTGAGGGTAATATTGCCAAGGACACTAAGGTAGGGAGAGCGACATCAATGCTGTGTAACCTCGCGCTCGCCACGTTTTAATTAGCATGTCCGGGTCTTCGTAGGGCTAGAGAATATCCGTGATGATAGTCCCTGATTGGGCCAATAAGCAAAACCGAATTCCGTTTCTTGGCTGGGATTCATGCAAGGTTAGTGCTCCACAAGGAAAAGGCGGCTGTGTTGTCAGCCAAGGTATTATTGGAGTCCTCGCTGTTCGTACGAGTACTATTTCTGCGCTTAGCCCAAGCGCCCGGTGGGGAGCCGATATTCAGTCAGCGCTTGAAGGCTGCATGTCAGATGCTTTGGCCCATTGGCAGGAATGAAATGGCGGAACAGTATGGATGCTAGGGGAGAGAACGGTACTTTGTCGGGGAATCTCACACCATGTTGTGGCCGTTGGATTGGACGTGGATGGTAGGGACTAGGTCCGGGTCTGAAGCGTATCCGACGGATGTGATCAGTAATAACTTGTGTAACCATAGAAATTCGCCGTTCGAGAAAACGCCGCTCGCCACTGGATGGCCAAAACCGCCTGCTGACCACCATGTCAGAAGCATCGTGAATAAGAGCAGGTGTTTCTCGACGTCTTAAATAACCTTTAATCTCTGGTCGGCAGACGCATCCAAAACGATCAGGAGCATAGGTTCGGAGGTAGTCCCTTCTAGGACACTTGGTCTGACGGTAGCTTCATGAAAGACGCTATAGGGCTGAATATGTACACACTTTGCAGTATTAGGCTTATTATGGTAGTACAGAGTTATGATTCAATGGATTTTTTTTTTTTTTTTAAAACATGAGCAAGCAAGATAAATTGTCCCCTCTTTCTTAAGTCTAGACAGCTGAATAAATGACAAAAGAGCCATGTCTGAAGCATTGAAGTTTCCTGGGTTTCTTTATCAACACTTGATACTTGTAGAAGAACCCCCTGCTTGCACACGTGATGTTATTCATGCAGTATGGTAGATCTCAGCTCAAGCCATGTGTGTAAAATGACATGTGTTAAAGAAGCATTGACTATAACTTTGACTTTGACTACTTACCTATAATTGTTCACTTTTCTAGTAGCTCAGAGTAACTCTGGAAAGAACATAGCTGCAATGAATAACCAATCGCCAGAGACTCTAAATGAGGATGGTGCAGAAGCGCAAGCTGCAGGCGACTGGCTGTTGAATCTCTTCCAGGAAGAAAAGGATGCCCGACGTACGTTGACCACAATTGAAAGGCGCAGACTGGAACAATACTGCGAAAAGTACAGAAACGACGATTCATTCCAGCGATGCCAACTCGAAACACTGAAGAAATGCCTTCACCACCAGGGGTACCGAATGGCTCAAGCCCTTCTAGCACAGGGAATGCAACCACAGCAACTGAAACTCGTCCCCACTGTTCTACAAATAGCAATCAAAGCTGCTCGATTACAGCCGGGACATTTGGGAAAGTCACCTGCCCTATCGTGCCCGGAGCTTCTTGACACAGTGAAGCTATTGGTCTCGCTTGGCTCATTAATAAACTCGCTGGATGAAGATGGGAACTCGGCTATCTTTTATAGCTGTGTCTTGGGATATCCAGAACTGACTGTCTACCTCCATGAGTCGGGAGCGCATATTTCTACAACGGATCACCAGAAGCCCCCTGCACAACTGGAGCAGCGAAACTGGGGTACCCCATGTGGCGATGATCCGTCGGAAGTGAACCATAGTGACTGTCGTAAGGGTGTTAATCTGCTTCAAGTCACTTTGGACGCGTGCTTAACACCTCATACAGTCACAGACTCGACGTGGGTTGGTTACCCTCCAGGACTGGACTACGATGCCGCATTATGGCAGCTCGATGTCGAAGCTTCATGGGGAGGCGTTGTCCTCTACCTTCTGGAAATTGGGCTCTACTGTGAACCGGACAATCCAGGCTTCGTCAACCTACTACATATATGCTGTTATCAAGGCAAGGAGAACCTGATTTCTAGGTTCATTGCTTGTGGAGCTTCTATCAACTCCTCTGGGGCTGCCACACTTGACGAGACAGGGCACAACCAGGGTTGCTTTTATGGCACCGCCTTGCACGCTGCTGCTGGAAGATGCCAAATAGCGGCAGCAGAGATCCTGATACACCACGGAGCAGATCCCCGTCTAGGGCGGTACTGCCAACTTCGCGATGAATCCAATAGTGATTTCACTGCTGTGCAAGTTGCCCTTTACTTTGCACAGAGTACAGAGGAAGATGAGGATATACAATCAGCAATTGACTTCTGCCGTGTATTGATGGACTCGGATCATGGAGTTAATAATGACGACCTTGAAGAGTTGATAGAGTTTGGTGCAAGAACGGGCAGAACTGACTTCCTAGTTGAGCTACTGGACCGGGGCATCAAGCCAAGCACTATGCTGGATACCAGGAGTCTTGACGTTGTTCTCCTCTTATCAAAGTACGGCGTACCAGTGGATCACGCAACAATACAACATAAGGCTGTTAAAAGTCGGAGTGCGCCTTTACTGAGATGGAGTGTGGGACAACACCGGGGGTTGCTCCCGTCCGATCAGGAGCGATGGGGCTTCATGCTATCACAGCTAGTGGCACTACGAGGAGACGAGGCAACCTTGGGATTGATTGAATATCTATTCTGCCAATATCCCGGTCCTCACATCAATACCGTTCTTTACGTGCCTCCACACCGGCCTGATAGCTCGGCTGCCCCTCCAGGTCTATTACGGACCAATGCGCTGCAGATTGCCCTTCACAGGAAATCTCGGAATATTGTTAAACTTGCCCTGCAAGCAGGTGCAGACCCTTCCTGTCCAAGTCTGCCAGAGGATGCAATGGCAGCATTTCAAAGAATCATCAGAACCAGCAACATAACTGCGGATATTAATAACTGTCTCTCAATCATCAGGTTATTACAAGCTCCACGCTTCTGCGCTACAAATTGGACGGTCCCAAGTCTGGAAGAGTCAAGAGCCGAAGCAAGAAGCAACATTTATCGGCAGCAGACAGCATGGAGGGTCAGAGTGAACAACCTGATCCAACAAAGACGAGACCCTCCTGTTACAGAAGCATATCCACAAAGCGACGCTGTGGCTAACAGTGTGGAAGTTTTGAAGACCTTTCCATATAGACCACTTTCTAGCAGCAGCTCCTTGAGAATATTAGAGCTCCTGCCCTCAGAAGATTCAGAAGCACCGCTTGTTGGCCACTTGAAACACTCTGATCTTCCGAATCTCCCAAAGTTTGAAGCATTATCTTACACTTGGGGAGACCTCAACATGAATAAGTCGCTTCTCTTAGATGATATACCAGTTCCTACATCAAACAATCTTCAGTCGGCCCTCATACACCTCAGAGATAAGGTAGAAACGCGCAGACTTTGGGTTGATGCTTTATGCATAAACCAAGCAGATTCCCAAGAGCGCAGCCAGCAGGTTAAAATTATGGGGGACATATACAGAGCGGCAAGCAACGTTATTATTTGGCTCGGGGAGTCTGCTAATAACTCAGAGCTTGTGTTTGCTCGTGTGAATAATCTCGAATTAAGCAAGAGACCGCCAAGTCCTAAGGAAATTCACGCATGGGAGGATTTAGTAATGCGGCCTTGGTTCTTTCGGACGTGGGTTATGCAAGAACTAGGCTTAAGCAAAAATGCTCTTGTCATGTGTGGTGATGATACAGCACCATGGCGAGATCTGGGGGGAATCAAAGGCGACATATCCGGCGGTGCTTCAGGATTATGTGAAGTCGTCCGAAGCAACCACAGAGGTAACACATATCATCCGCTTAAGGGAGTCAATATTACAAGGCACATCTATAATCTTCGTGTGTTGAAGACAGGGAGTAGAACCGAGGAGATCATGATATCTAGCCGGCTGTGCTCGACTAGCGACAAAAGGGACCAGATATACGGTATTCTAGGTTTCTTCGAGCCCGGCTTCATGCCCGTTGACTACACTCTTCCTTTCGAAACAGTGTACCGACAATTCGCTACATGCTCTATCCAAAAAGAACAAACTTTGAGCATGCTTCAAGGTAGTCGCATTCGGCGCTCTTCAGAAGCCTTGCCCTCCTGGGTACCAGACTTCTCGTTGTCGGCTCCTGCTTGCAACCTCCCGTCACCCTACGTCAGTGACACTGAGGCCAGGAGGGGTGAGTACAGCCTTCGTCGTGCCGATGGTACAGTCACGTTATTCTCTAAGGTTGGGTTTCCGGCCAAGATTCTTCCAGGTTTGGAATTTCCCAACGACGGTGCGCTTGTTGTATGTGGCAAGCTTGTGGACGAGGTGAAGGTGGTTACCCCTGCACTACCGCTCACTGAGCCTCCACTTTCTCGGCTTTATACTGAAAAAGGTCTGGAGTCACAAGGGGAAAAAGGAGCTTCGAATTTCGCGCAGGTCTTTCGACAGTGGGAGCTGCTAGCTTCATCCCTCGTGCCCGCTTGGAAGGATGATGTCAGAAGCATCACAGATGCATTTGCTACAACACTGATAGCCAACTGCGGAAAGCGTATTACAAGATCCAAAAGTCAACCGCAAGAGTTCTCACCACACGCAGAAGGGTTTGCCCTGTGGTATCGTTTCTGCGGCACGGGGGTGCTTGAAGAGGCTGACCCGCGCGGTTATCTACGCGATGTGGAGTTCTTTATGAATTGGGCCGGGACTGAAAGTACAGACTTGAAAAGGAGCTCGGGAGCGCAGTACGAGCAGCTTAGCTCTAAGTTCAAAAATTACGCAGAGGAAGTGGAGGAGACATCTTATGATCGGAGTTTTTTTGTGACTAAAGGGGGATCTATGGGGTTGGCAGCTCTTGGTACTCGCGATGGGGATCGGATAGCTTTCATCCCCGGCTCACAACAACCGTTGGTCCTGCGACCAAGGGTTAGCTGTGGATGGGAATTAGTGGGTGATTGTTATCTTGATGACTTGGATATCTTCCGCTTGTTTGAAGATGATCAGCAACTGGTCGAGGACTTTGTTATTTATTAAATTGAGCCAGAGGTTTCATTCTAGAGGCGTTGAAGACTATACAACATGCAATTCCAATGGCAGACTAATAATGAATCTGTTTGAAGGTGTCGTTAAGTCCTAATGTATTGTATTTGAATAATATCTATTTACAGTACAGCGCACAGGATAAAATTGCATATAATATGTGGGCACAGAGCAGTCGCTACAAGACGGTGCGTTTCACTCCGTCTCAGACGATCTTTTTTTTTTAAGCATAATTCCTGGATCAAATATGTGTAACATATACGTGCATATTTATGGCCGCTGCACAAATGGCAGGACAAGTTTGCTGCCTTCCCAGAATGTGTTCTTCCCCCCAAAGCGCTCCTCAGTTCGGTCTCCTCCATCGTGTCTCATCACTCCTAACAAGGTCTGGCTGTCTTGACCTCCAAGCTCGATACGGACTTTGTGGCCCTTCTCGAACACCATGCTAGTTGGATGAATAGGGAACTTGATCGAATAGCGCTTGCCGGGCTCCACAGGGGCTGGTTCCCGGTGGTTGAGAATTGCGAGGTGATCTGTGGACCTTTGGGAATCCAGCTCACGATGAGAAAGTCGCATATATCCGCGAGTGACACAAACAGAGGGCTCACCGTGGTTTCCCTCAAGCTCTACTAGCGTTGAGTCGGGTGCAACGTTTGTCATGGTAAAGAAAATATCCATATCTTTGGCAGTCGTAGACACCTCCAGAACGAGGTATGGGAACCCTAGCAACTCAAAATCTTCTTCCAATGGCTTCGTGGCGAAGAAGGTTGAACCATGAAGGCCCTCGTACTCTGCAATTATGCCGTTTTCCTCTGAAGTTGTTCGCTCACTCTGGAGCGTACCATCGGCGGTCAAAAAGTACTCACGATATTGAGTGTCACTCGGCGGGAAGTCTTCTTCAGCGCGGCGAAACGTGTGCTGGCCTTTTCGAACAAGTAGATCAACGTTAGGAAGCCCTTGAAGGCTGTTGCTATCACCCTTTAGAAAATGATCCAGGAACTGCTTTTGCCGCGCTAGTCCATTCTTGCCATAGAAAGCGTGGATATGGTCTCCAGAGTGTGTCTCCAGGTACTTGACATCGGAGGCTGCCCACATATAAGCCAGTATATTACCAGGAGAATGAACCTCCGTGTCAATAAAATTAGCGGCTGAGTAAAAAGGGACTTTGATATGTTCCAATTGCCTGAATTTATCGAGAATTGCAAAGGCGCCTTGACGCCGGAATTCCCATTCAAGACATTTAAGAAAGTCGACTCGGTTGGCCTCAAGTTCACGCTCTGGTACCCCTTCTGCGCGGCCATGTTGGTACGGAACAACACAGTTCTTCCACCAATGTTGCAAAAAGTTAGTACTGGGTATGCCGCCAGGTCTAAAGGTGGAGTAAAAGATATCACTGGCGCCCTCCCATGCCACAATAGCTTTGAGCGATGGCGGGTGATGCTGCGCAGCCTGCCAGGCGGTCATTGCAAGATAGCTGATCCCACTCATCCCCACATTCGAATTGCACCAAGATTGAGTGGCAGTCCATTCGATTGCATCGTACAAATCTGTGTAATTTTAGAACAACAGTAAGCCGGGAGGAGCCAGAAAAGTTTACTCACCATTGCCCTCCGCATCTTGGTTAAGGTCGATCGTTCTCTGAAAGCCCCAAGGGTCCAGTATACCAGGCGAACCGCCTATCCCACGACAGTCGATTCGCACCAAGCCATACCCATATTGGTGCGTCTGTACCCAGTCTGTTAGGATAGCGTCTCCTCAAGTGCTGCAACCAGGATGGATGCTTTACGAACGTACCCAGACCAACGGGTCAAGAGTCTCAAAAGCTGCGTCAGGACCCAGAGTCTCTAATTTTGCATGCATCTTGGCATATATATCTGTCTGCGGAAAAGCCCATTCGGAAGCGTGGACGTCTTTGCCGTATGGAGACATACATAATAATGCGGGCACTTTGGCACCGTTTTCGGTTGTCAAAGGTAAGAATATATCTGCGCACAGCTCGCTTCCATCTCGCGTAGGTATGTAAGCATCCTTGACGCGGAAGTATAGGCCGTCTCTGTTGGTCTTGACAGTTTGTCGTCGCGGAATTGGCAAGGAAGACATTGTTGGCGAAGTTTGAAGGGTCTTTTGCGTTGCTGACTAGTAGTTGTACTTAGATTTTGAGTATAACAGCTGAGGTTGGTGTTTGGCATTATAAGGATATAGTCTACTCTTTATACATCCTCTACAGTCGAATTATGTGTATTTTGTAGGCCACAGCCAGGTCTGACCTATATGCCGGTTTATCAACTGACCGACCCCAGCGATGTCAACTTACACGTACCCCAGACAGGTTAGTGGCGGCCGCGTCTTTCCAAATTGGGAGATTCTGACCGCAATCTTATGGATCTTCGGACTCATCGGCCGCCAAGAGCTCCGACACCTTTACAACATTTGATCAGTTTATGTTTAGGCCAACTTTGTGCCAATCTAGCTAAAGCCCTGGCTCTCTCACGGGGCTGTGAATATACTTCTCATCACAGCCTTTCTATGAGGTACATGACAACTCATACAAGCGGCCGCACTCGTATTACAAATCCACAACGAACAGGCACTGCTTCCGTGCGATCCGCTGTTAGCTCGCCATTCGCTCTCTATATCGTCGGAGAGTAGCAGGTCATCCGTCCCCAAACTACCGCCAACTCCAACGGCGGCCGCTTATGCCCTTTGATATATCTGCTTGAGACTTGACTAGCTTCATGACGGCGCTGAAGGTGTGCTCAGCCTGTAAAGGCCGGAAGAAGAAGTGTGACAAGCGCACACCACGATGCAGCTTCTGTGTTTTGTATGTTTCCCATGACGTTAGGCGTATCGCAAATTGCCCATTCCCTAGATAATGGGATATAACTTATTGTATCTAGGAAGAACATCGATTGCTGTTATGATTACGGCGAAGTATCGGGTCCGTATAAAAAGTTCCGCTCCTTTAAGTACGAGTACAACTTGGATCCTGGCTCGCACTCGTTACTAGAGAAAGAGAAGCGGACCCTCAGCCATAGCCAACGAGCACTTCAAGAGACGCTCAATGGTGTGGCCCTGGCTCGTTCGGCCTTACCCGCAGCCTTAGGGTCCGATTTCGCGGTCGAAGCGCTTCAAATTATCCGTGCTACTCATAGGTCACTTAAAGACATCGGGGCGAGCTATTTCAACACCCTTCACCGATGGGTTCCATTCTTCTGTCCATATCGCTTTGAAGAAATCTTAGCAAATTTCGAATCATCACCTACACCAGAAGTCTCTTTGCTTCTTCTTTGCATGTCCTTACTAACGTATGATCGGACTCAAGCCCAGTCACCCCTGCTAGATCATGGAACAATGTACTTGCACACAAAGACGATCTTCACTCGAGTTCAGATACAAAGAAAGCCCTGTATTCATCTGATTCACGCTGGAATTTTTATTTCAATTTATGAATATGCTTGCAAGCGACTCGATCAAGCACTAGCAACAATCGATATTTGTGCTCGCATGGCATATAACCAAGGGCTCCACCACAAACCGTCACTTCCCGTGGACAGCAACGAGTGGAACACCTGGTGGGCAATTAGAATATTCGAAAGAACATTCTATTGCGAGGTATCCGGGATCGATCCACCAATGATTACATCAGCTCCGCATGAAGAAGATTGGCTGCCCAGCGAAGTTAGCAAACCTGGAACAGGTTCTGGGTTATCGTTGATCTGTCTCATCACTCCAGAAAACCTCGCCGAAGCGGGATGCTTCGGACGAGCAGCTCTGGCAACGTATCTTCTTGATCGAGTTATTCAAGTGGCAAGAGACCCTCCGGCTACTACTCAATTGTCCACCTTGATTCAATTGGACATTCATTTACAGAACTTGCTTTTTACTACCATGGACAAATGCCATGGTAAGCGTGGCGGACACTGTGGTGCTGTGGGAATTTCTATCAGGTTAGCCTCATTCTTATCTCTATCTTCGGTACCAATCCTTGTCGCTCCAAGCTAAACAACCATCACAGGGCGCTATTTCTTTTGCATCGACACTTTCTACAACTTGAATCGGAGGATGCAAGATCCCGCTGTAGAGATCATTCTCAAGCAGCAATACGCACGGCAGCGCAGATTGTCTTGGATATTGCTCGAAGCCAGAAAGAGGCGCATCTGCCTAATGATAATACTTTGGCTCCAGTCCTGAGCTACTTGTACCGCTATACTTTGGAATATCTTTACGAGACACGCTATGAAGATCATGATTTGTGGTTTGAAGACTCTGATGTTCTGCGGCAAGGTTTGGACGAATTAAATCGCCGATGGCCCGAGGAGCCTTGTCTTTCTCAATCATTTTATAGATAAAGTCAGCAATCCATTCAAACCAAACGAGTTTCATCAGTAGTGCCAATATTTGACACATAAAGAATACAGTGATGTCAACATTGAGCTTTGCCGGGAAATGGTATTGCATGGTTAGTTTCCCCCACTTCCCGTGCATCAAGGCGATACCTACCAATGTTCAAAAGCCGATTTCCGCGAACTCGCGGATATCTAGACTGCGGGTCTTCGTTTAAAAGCTTACTTAGTTAGAAACTAACAAAGCTCTGCCGATGAGTGCATTTCTAGTCGGAATTGCCCATCGGAAAAACTGCCATTTACCCCGCAAAAGCAGCCCGCCACAAGAATGTTTTGCCGATGAGATGAGGGGCGTTGAGGGGATAGGAATGGAGTTTCTCGTAACTGCCGACTGAACTAACAGGAGTTCTTCAATGAGCCCCTGCAGTGTTACCACACATTCTCGCTCGTTGTCAGAACTTATAATAGTCCCATACCAGTCCTGCCTTGCAGGATGTGGGGTACGAATCCGACCTTATTCTTCAACTCGAACTCAACCGGCTCTATGGATACCTCATTGCTTGGGCTTACCTCTCTGCTTTCTTGGGGAACTCTAGGTTTCGCATCCTCTAGAGTCTCTCGAAACCCTGAAGAACTTCCCGAGAAAGCGCAAATCATTGACCAGAAGGCTTTCAATGTGCTCCCAACCGTGCTACCGCCGTCTCAAGGAAACGCTACAACGGTTTGTACCATGCCATTACTGCTAAAGTCTGCGACTCGCTCAACATGGAATAACGTGTCCTAGGAGTTTCTCTGGCCTGGGGTTAGCCATGAATCGCTAATCGACCGCCCATTTCACATCTATGACCCGGAGTTTTACGACGTGATCGGCACAGATCCGTCCTTAACGCTTCTCGCAACATCGGCCAAAGATCCCATCTTTCATGAAGCGGTCGTCTGGTATGTTTTGGGTTTCCCCATGATAACTTTGTGGCTCAATTGACGAGAAACTCTATGACCTAGGTATCCCCCTACCGACGAGGTTTTCTTCGTTCAGAACGCAGGCGACCCTGATGCTGGTACAGGCTTAAACAAGTCGTCTGTGGTTCAAAAGATTTCTCTAGAACAAGCAGAAGCGTTACGGAATGGTACTCACACATCTTCCGAAGTAACGGTTGATGTAGTTCCGTCTGCGCCTCAGATCATCAACCCCAACGGTATGCTGCCTATTGTCTTGGTTGCCAAGAATCAGAAGTTCAATACTAACAATATTCGTACCAGGGGGCACGAACTACAATGGTCAGATAATCTTTGCAGGCGAGGGCCAAGGAGAAAATATACCATCCGCACTGTATCTCATGAACCCTGAGAGCCCTTACAACACGACAGGTATGTGACTCCTTTCTACTCGGAACGCAATAAACAACCCTGACCCTCCCATGTCTTAGTTCTCGTCAACAACTACTTTGGGAGGCAATTTAACTCCTTGAACGATGTTGCTATCAACCCTCGTAACAAAGATATCTACTTCACGGATACCTTGTACGGGTTCTGGCAATACTTCCGACCTGAGCCTGTTCTGCCAAACCAGGTGTATCGTTTGAATATTGATACCGGTGCCCTGACCGTTGTCGCAGATCAATTCGTGTCACCAAATGGTGAGTGAAGCTTGGAAAAAGTAATTAAAAGGTTTAGCTAAAACGACCTGATTAGGACTCACATTTTCGCCCGACGGTAAATATGGCTATGTAACTGATACTGGAGCAAGTCGAGGACTGTTTGGCTTTAATTCAACTCGTCCCGCCACAATGTACGCCGTTGCGCTTATACAAAATTGATGATCAAGACTAACGCTACCGATTGAGCAGATATCGTTTCGATGTCATGGAAGATGGCACCTGGGAGAATCACAAAACCTTTGCTTACGTTAACTCGAGGCTTCCAGATGGTATGTCAAACCCGTTTTCAGACCCAAGCACCAGGCGCTCCAGGCCCTGGATGTTTCTTGAGAACACTTTTTTACTGAAGCTTCCTTAGGGATTCATTGCGATTCAAAGGGAAATGTTTATGCGGGCTGCGGCGATGGTGTTCACGTCTGGAATCCGTCTGGGAAACTGATCGGAAAGATATACACCGGGATCAATGCTGCCAATTTTCAATTCGCAGGTAAAGGCCGAATGGTTATAACGGGTAGGACGAAGTTGTTTTACGCTACGCTGGCGGCGGAGGGCGCAAGCCTGAACTAATGAGACGACTGACCCTTCCTCTACAGCCAGCAGCCCTGGTCGAGGCGGGTTCGGGGTCATCGATGTATTCACTTAGTGGACTCTATTCTCACCAAGGACACCCTCATTGCCTCGGATGATGCGGGCAGAGGTTCATCAATATTTCTCTCCCAACTCTATTAGGAGCACTAAACTATCTACCAGTATTGAACCTTTCTTAATTAAGATGGCTTTATCATTCATCTATTAGCATCTAAATGTACAAGTCGTACGAACCGGGATCAGGCTTCTCGATAAAAGTTGATATAGTTCGCAAAATTATGCAACCTTTCTAACTTCTGAGTGACGACTGCCGTCCTTCAGAGTTTCATGCTGTGTACCCGAAGCCTCCTCGTCGGTCTTTGCGGCCAAGACGGCATCCGCAAAGTGATATCCTTTGAACTGTCTTGTGGGCACCTTATTCTCATAGAGATGATCCAGTTGCTCCAATGAAAAACCCTTCATCTCAGGAACAAAGAAGAACACCCACACCAGCGTAATGAAGGAGAAAGCCCCGAAGATGAACCCCTGATTCTAAAGTCAGCACTGGCAAGGAGATAGCTCGGTTACGGTACTTACAATTTTACCACCCAAGTTGCCATAGCCCTCATTCTGAATGTATGGCGATACCGAAGCCACCATCAGTGAGACGCCAAACCCAAAGAACACCGCCACAGCCAACACTCGCTCTCGATTCTTAGTAGGAGAAGACTCGGTGGTAGTGATCCATACGAGGGGCGAGTGAACGCCAAACGAGAATTGCCAAAGCATGATTAGTGCTATAGCTGCGTTGCTAGACTGTGTGGTAGTGGGATTAAAAGCAATGACCAGCGAGGCGATTACGGTCAAGCAAATGCCGCAGAAACCGGCGGTTGTCATCAATACTGGTCGCCGTCCGTACCGGTCGGGCAAGAATTGACCCGTCACAATACCCGTGTAGTAGAGCGTGTGGATACCCATAATCACGGGGAAGACGTTGGTCACCCCGTTTGACTGCAGAAAAGACACAATGTAGTTGTTTGTATACGTTGAGCCTTGAGCTTGCTGCAGACACTGGATACCGATGGCGATGAGGAGGCGACGGAGTTGTGAGCCGCGAAGAAGGTCGAGCCAGCTGGACTCATCAGCTTCGTCGACGCGAATAGCTTGTTGCAGCTTGCTGACATAGTCTTCTGCATCGAAATCGTTCGTTTCGGTAAGAAATAGCCTATTGGCAGAGACAATAGCCTCGTCATACCGGCTGTACATTTGGTGTTAGTATACGCCCTACAAGCGCTAGGAGGTGAGTTTTGAGCTGGTCGCACGCATACCTCTTAGTGATAAGCCAGCGAGGGCTTTCGGGTAAGAATGGGCAGCCAACTACCAGTACCGTCGGGGCCAAGGCTTGCAACCCGATTGGGATAAAGTAACAAGCAGCACTGTCGAGTTGAGAAGAGCCATACACAGTTCCGGCAGCTATGATAAACCCGATGACCATGATGTTATTGTACATGCTGATGGCAAAACCACGAGCAGGCCCAGTCGAGGTCTCAGAGAGATAAATCGGAACAATATTGGCGGCAAGACCCATAGAGACAGCTGCGATTGTCTTGCCAACGACGAACTGATCGAACCGCGCCGACGAGCCGATGCCGCTGGTCAACTCGATGATCACGCCCACGATAGAGATGGCACCTGTTGTCACGAGCGCGTAGCGACGGCCAAGTAGCTTGTTAAGATATGCGGCAATCAAGCAGCCAACCACTAATTGTAGTTTAGCAAAGGATTTTCTCTTCAGTCTGTCACGTAGATGCACTTACTTATACCGACAGACTGCACTGAGCTACCAGCAGAAAGTTGTGAGGTGGACAAATTACATCGCTCTTCGCCATCAACCATCTCACAAGAGCCGTAGTCTCGCAAGAATCTTTCAGCTCCAAGGATAGTACCCCACCAGCCATTGTCAAAGCCCTTCACATAACTTGGTTAGTCTATAGGATTGCCTTGAAAGAGTTATCAGTTCCATCAGCGATGCACGTACAAAAAGCAAGGCGCCAATAGAGGCAAGGCCCATGCACCAAAGGCCGTTGGCGGTAGTTCCTCGTAAGTATTCGAACATGGTTCTAGCGTAATGCCTTGTGTCGAAATAGAAACCCTAGAGACTGATGAGGGCACTGAGGATGGTTCCGTGTGACGCGATGCAGGCTCTTATAAGTAGCACGTGGGCGTCCGATTCACAGGTCCGACCCCGGGAATCGAGACCTTCCCCGGAATGAGGTTCTGTGGGTTGCGGAGACCCCGGTACCAAACTATTGGGAAAAGAAGGACTAGACGTAGAGAAATTGGTGGATAATAAGACGAGAGTCATGCTCGGCCGACGTTTTTCTCTTACGGGCCCGTTTCGGCCGACGGGTCCGTCCAAACCGACGGCCGAAACGGACCCGCCTACTACTGAACAAGACCGTCCCCAACGGCCGTAGAAATACAGTCAATCCGTAAGGAATGTAATTGTTCTCTGTCTTCAGGATATAGTAGAGAGATAGATTTCTAGTTGAGCTATATGTGTGATCATTACTTTTTGCTCTCCTATATTCTCCGTACTGACAACCATGGCCGTCGACGACAAAGCTCCAATACTACGAGATCCCAGATATGCAAATGTGCTACCTGCAGACTTTCTCCAAGGCTATGCGTGAGTGAATTAATTCAATAGTCAAGTGTTCCCAGTCTAAAATATCACAGATCGGCTGCCTACCAAGTTGAGGGCGGCGCATCCGTGGAGGGCGTGGGCCGTGCACCTGGGACGAACAGCTAAAAAGTTACCCTGAAAATGGCGAAAATGCTTGCCGCTCGTATGATCTATGGGAGGAAGATGTCCGACTGCTTAAAGAGTTTGGTAGCAACTCCTATCGGTTTTCCATCTCATGGTCTCGCGTTAAGCCCCTCGGTGCGTCGACGCTATTGGATTAAGCCGAGCAAAGCGGAATCTAGTACTAACAACAACAGGGGGCAAAGACGACCCGGTAAACGAGGAGGGCATCAAATATTATAACAAATTGGTATGGTTTTATTTTCTGCCGGCCATTTCAGATTCCAGAGCTAAGTTTGTAGATTGACGGGTTGCTCGCGGCTGGCGTCGAGCCTACAATCACACTTATTCACTACGACTTACCCCTAGAGTTGCAAAAACGTTATCGTGGCTTTCAAGCCGAAGATCCAACTCAGTTGATTGAAGATTTTAACTCTTACGCCCGACTCTGCTTTGAGCGGTTTGGTGACAGAGTGAAAAGATGGCTGACAATCAACGAGCCGTACATCTTTATCATCCACTGCTCTATTGGCTTGATCACGGATTGGACTGAAAAGGACTTTTTAAGGTACCGGTGGCCGTTTTAAACTTCTATGTCGTGGAATCAAGCTCTTGACACTTTTTAGGACTGGGCACAATTGCATTTTGACCCACGGCCACGTTGCCAAGGTCTACCGTGACGAGTTTCAAGGGGTACAAAAAGGCGTCATTGGTTGTGCTCTGGTAAGTCGCCTTCTCTTGTTTATATATTTTCATACTAACATGTGCTCTAAAGAACTATGAGTGGGTTGAGCCCCTGAACGATTCAAAAGCGTGCGTTGAAGCAGCTGCTCTATCACGCGGACGATGTCTTGGATGGGTAAGATCAAGTTGACGCTCAACTTACTTGACCATGCTAACCGTATAAAGTTTGCCGATCCCATTTGTAAGGTTGCCTTCCTATGATACGGGTTGTTATTCTAATAGCTCTAGTCCTCGGAACCCAGACGACAGCGTGGGATGACCAGGGTGATTTGTTCCCTCGGCTTACAGATCAAGAATTAGCACTAGTCAAAGGCTCTGCAGATTTGTATATTTTCTCGCCGACCTACTCTCAATCCATGTCGAATGCTAACAAAACTTCCCAGCTTCTCAATGAACCACTACGGCACTACCTACGCGACCGGCGAGCCCCTTACCCCCGAGAACAGCCTCGGCTGGCAGACCGCCGATGGCGTGGCTAAAACGTGGGCCAAGAACGGCAAGCTAATAGGTAAGCGAGGCGAGAATGGTCACCCTCACATTGTTGGCTGGGGTCTGCGCAAGCTCCTCGTTCACTGTTGGGAGACCTATGCCAGGCAGTCTGATATGCCTGTCCACGTGTACGAGAACGGATTTCCCGTAGAGCACGAGGCAGACATGTCTTTAGAGCAAATCATCGACGATCAGGATCGCCAAGAGTTCTATAACGATTATATCAAGGCCGTCTGCGATGCAGTGCTCGACCATGGGGTCAAAATGGGTGGTTATCACTGTTGGAGTCTTCTTGAGTGAGTCAACGTCTCTTCCAAAATTAACCTCAAACTGGCTGACCGTTCGTAGTAATCTGGAATGGAGCTGGGGTTACGGCCCTCGCTTTGGTGTTACATTCATCGACAAGGACAATGGCTTCAAACGTATTCCTAAAAACTCGACGAAAACTATAAAGGCAATCTGGCAGCATGTTGTGAAAGACAACGAAAACTATATCACTGAAAGGACCGAGACCAGCAAATTGAATGTTTCGGTTAGTAGCAGACCGATTGAAGTTATCGAGTCACTTAATGTAGTCTCATAGCCTTGAATAGAGATATCGCTTACCGTGATCAATATTTCTCTCTTGACAGTCTGATATTCTTAAGATAGTGGGAAAACTTTGAAATGAAGGGATTCGAATTAGTTGGGGCTATAGTTCACCCGTTGTGTATTCCACAATCATCAGTTACAGCAGCAATCTACGTTATAACAATTTAGAAGGCCCCCTCTTATATTCTTTGTGGCAAGAGTTGGAATAAGTGACTTGCTTGAGTTTGAAAATTAGTGCCTTTCTCACTCTGTAAAAGACTCACCGAAGAAGCTGAAGACATCGGAATACTGCGTTCTTTCCACTATGGGGCTAAAGTCATCCATGACTCCGCCACCCATCCCTACTGTCGTCCCTATATTCGCCCACATGGAGGGAGGCATTGCCGGGTCGCTAAAACCTATGGCCCTAGCTGGCTCATTCGATGCTGGCGAAAAGTCATTCTGAGACTGTAAGTCACTGACCACGCTGGTCGCCGGAAACGAGTATACATCCTCTGGTCCCGGGTTGTTCCTGAATCCTGCACTATTGTCTTGGTCCATCGAGACATCTGCTCCTTTCGGACGAACCAGTTGGAGAATATCCTCTCGTGTGAAATGAGGGCCAGAGCTTGAACCATCAGATATGTCCTGCTCAATCTTACACAACTGGCTGACGAGTTTCGCGCCCCGGTATCCAATGCCAGAATCATCAGCAAGATTT
Source organism: Waltergamsia citrina (assembly GCA_022814615.1). Classification (NCBI taxonomy): domain Eukaryota; kingdom Fungi; phylum Ascomycota; class Sordariomycetes; order Hypocreales; family Bionectriaceae; genus Waltergamsia; species Waltergamsia citrina. The sequence goes on along the minus strand of JAKLNE010000051.1, from coordinate 144,941 downwards.
TCAAGTAAGTAGACTAGACCTGCTAGCCTTCTCCGTCGAGCGGCGATATCTAGGGAGCTTTGTTTGAGTCTGGCGGCGTGAATCATATCTAGACAGAGAACGATACCAGCCGCAACGAGCCAAAGAGTAGTGTTCCATAGTCTGTAGAATGTAGGCGGCAGGCCTTTATCCGAGAGGGTGAGGATAGTTTCTGCTGCTCTCAGACAAGCTGTATGAGAGTATTTGTATGCCTCCTCGCGTAGTGATTTGACATAGTAGCTGCGATGAATGAGGTATGAACGGTAGGCTAACATCATCCCCAGAAACCGTCGGGTATATGTAATATCAGATCGTTCCTCTGACGGAACTCCTAGCTCGGCACTCTGTTGCAATTCAGGTGGTAATTCCGCAACGACTTCATCCAGACGCCTCGAAACTTTTAGAACAGCTTCATGTAAAGGATGCTTGTTTGGTGGTAGAGTTCCATACAGGTCGTACAGTAATCTCGACGATTTACAGCAAGCGTGAAAGAATGAAAGAGAGTGGAAGCCATGAGATGAGGATGCAATCTCGCCTTCGTCTGTAAGTTCTGGTAACGAAGTGTGAATTGATGCGGAGCGACAGCTACAAAAAGTCAGCGAGTCTATGAACAGGTCTAGTTAGTAGTTTATAGCAAGCATCTTACAAGAGTACCTGTGGTAAGGGAGGAAGTACCACTCCTGCTGTACGATGTTCCACCAGATTCTGCGCCCAATTTCTAGTTGGACTATACGATCTCGTGAACCTTGCCTCTGGCTGCCAAGTAGATGCAGATTCATGGTGCGTGCGAACCCAACTACTAAGTATGTCAAAGCTCCATGAATGCGAGAATTTCTTGACAGGTGGAAGGAGTAGTGGAGGATGAGAATCGTATGACAGGCAGGTAAAGAAGGATGTGTAAGGCCGTCGCATCGAAAAATTGTGGCAAGGCTGCAGTTGAACCATGTTGCTGCCCCTTGATTCAGTCTTTGAGGGTCGAAGCCTTGTGATTGAGCATCTTTTTCATCGTGGAAGTATCCAGCGACACTCCAGACGGCGAAGAAGAGGGCGTTCAACATCTCATCTTGGACACAGCCTCGCTGATATTGATTCCAAAACGCTTCGTGCTGCCGACGTAAAGTGGGTTCATGTAGGCATCCGGAGATCCAGTTCACGCACCCGCAGAAGGATTCAAGCAGATACTGGGCCTCTTCTCTGGAGGGCATCGCTGAGAGACATGCCTCGAACGACACTGACTGGGAAAAGCCATGCCCAGCGTGGTTGGACGAAAGCGTCGCATTGTCAACGGCTAACGAATCCCCTTGCCATCGCCTGTTCTCTCCAATACCGAGCGCTGCTTCTTCCATTGCGCCCACGAGACCGTCTTCTTTGACAGGTCCTTGAGCACTATGGGTAATGGTAGCGTCGACATCGCCTTCATCGCTGTCAGATGCCCTTTTATCGCCATGACGCTCGATTTCAAGCTCATTCTCTACCCTGTCTAGACGCTTCCGCAGGGTTGCAAGCTCATGGTAGATATCTTGGGGTACTCGAACTGGTGAATTGGTCGTACTGTAGTTGTTGCCAGGCACTGCTGCCCTCAACCGCGACACGGGCCGCGATATGCGTTGCCGATGACATGTCTCGGGAGTTCCTCGCTCGGTACAAGCGCGACAGGGGACTTGCTTATCACATTTGATTTTGCGGCGACTACACTCGCTGCAAGTTAGAGGGATGCGTACCCCAGGTGGATTGCGTGACTGTGTGTCTGGGGGAGGCACCATGGTGGTGATATCGCGTAGGATCTGCCGCAGCTGTGAGCTACTATGAGATCAACTTGAAATTAAGTTTTTGCCCCATAGTGGTCCAGGAATAAAAGCTATATCATGATCTGGCGAAGCCAGGATATAAAGCGTAAAGTAATTGATTTCGATAAACTTAAGAGGCTGACATAATCAGATCAAGAGCCGCTGGCCCCCAGTATGAATGAATGAAATTTATTAAGTCCAGGAGGACTAAACCTCATAGGGCCAGGTGCGTCCACATCTTTCTTTTACGTACTATCCAGTGCTCGTAGCATCTTCTGCATCTTCCATGTTCTTTTCATCTGTCTTGCCCATCCTTCCATTTGCTTTAAGCCTCCTTGTTTTCATGGCGAACCTGATTGTCGCCCGGACCGCTTGCAGATTAGGTTTTCATCCTGGGTCAACTGAAGCTGCTATCCCTCCTGAAAGGACAAAAAAAAGGCACAGGTTTCCCATCTTTGTTTTAGCTTGTAATAAGACGAGAACAGATGGGGGTAGAGTAGCTAGAACAGCCACAACCGCAATGATAGCTTCGGCGGACAATATTCTACTATGCTCCTCTGTCGATGAAGAGCTGCGTAAAAGCCAAGAAAAGGATTGGAATTGCCTGATGAGTTTCATGAAAATCGGGGGGGTGGGAAAAGCGTCCCTCGTACCGGAAATAGTTCAAATGCGACGGAACAAGCTCCCGAAACCCAGGTACGAAAGCCATGGAGGCGTTCGGCACTGATGTGCAGTGCTACATCTTACAAACCCAGGAGCTCTGCTCACGACTGGCTAGAGGGCTTCAGGATCCAGACAATGTGGCGGTCGCGGTTGTCACGGGCGATTGTAGGAGGCTGTGTTAGAGAGCACAGCCTGGTATAGTTGGGGCTCCCGCGCTCTTCGCATTTATGAAAAGCTGGGTCGGAATCACTGACGCACTGGCACAGCCGAGAGAAGAATGTGCATGTCATTGAATCGTCGGGTGTCGCAGACCAGGCCGCTGGATTTACTGATGGTTTCCAACCGATTGAGATTAGCTCTTGCAGGGGTTTGATAGATCCGATCTCAATGGATGGCTCGCATTTAACCATAGTTTACATCGGATTTCAATGAAACTTCGGTCTCCACTTGGCAATTTATACTTAGATTCTATGTCAAAGGCAGATAAAGCAGCGAAGCAACTGAACGCTGGATGAAATTTCAGAGCAATGAAAATAAATAGAGCTAGCCACCGCCTTTTGTAATTCCGATTATCCTTGCTTTAAGATACTTGCAATTAAAAGTCCAGACGTCAGTTGCAATTAGTCCAATTTCTACGATCCAATGAACATGTGGTCATACAGCATTTATCCGACCCTTTTGGGCGCGCTTTTCGCCAGCTCAGCACTCGGCTATGCCTGTCCTCCTCTTGGGCCTGTGTTTCCTGAACCAAAAAGCCCGAGTAACAGTGATACGATTGCAAAAGCGGTCGCAGGTTTGACAGAAAACCTTAACAACTTTACTTCTTCTTTCCAAGCGTCTGCTCTTTCCGTTGGTGTTCAGTCTGTCTACGAAGATACGCCATTGTTCGAATATCATTTTACCCCGGCTATACGAGACAATCGAAGCGTATCAACGGTTGACGGAAACACCAGATACCGAGTCGCTAGCATCACTAAGGTTTTCAGCGTCTTGACGGCCATGAAGAGTCAGGCTATTGACATGGATGCACCGATCACCAAATATCTTCCTGAACTCAAAGATCTATCTGTGCCAGATGGTTACGAGGAGGATTTAATTGACCCTATCGCCTGGGATAAGATTACGGTTGAGTCTCTGGGTAACTATCTTTCTGGCCTTGGGCGAGACAGTAAGTTATGAGGAGCCTTTTCACCATAAAAGAAGTACAGACTGATTTATGTTCATTCTAGCCGCTACGGACTTGGCTATTTTTCCGGGAGACTGGACAGAGCTTGGTCTTCCCGAGATAAGCCCAAAGGATGCTCCTACATGTTCTGGGTACCCGGGCACGAAACCCTGCCTTGCTGAAGGTATGCCGATAGCCTTATTCCTGTTCATACAAGGATCGGTGCGTTAACAGATTTTATTGTTTCTAGACATTCTTAAGAGCGTGTCTAACAAGCCACCTGTTTATCAACCTTTCACCACACCCCTCTATTCGAACGTCGCCTTTGCTTTACTCGGCATGGTTATAGAAGCCGCAACAAACAAAACGTATGCAGAGGCAGTTACGGATTTAGTCCTTTCTCCCTATGGACTGAATGCCACATCCTTCTCTACGCCGGCGACGGGAACTGGTTTCGTTCCGTACAAGGAGCCAACATGGGGTACTAGTCTCGGCGCACATGCCGCAGGTGCAGGGCTATTTTCCACCACCAACAACCTCCTTGCATTTGGCACCCAAATATTGAAGAGTGACACACAATCTTGGTTGAAACCTCATACTCTGAGTTCATCTCGTGGAATTTCTAGCGGCGGGCCTTGGGAGATTTTCACCACGCAGGAGCTTTCTCCTTCTGGCCGACTCATGTCCGTTTATTCTAAAGCCGGTAATCTCGGGCTATTCCACAACAACTTCGTTCTCGTGCCCGACCTCGGGGTTGTTGTCACAATACTCAGCGGAGGTGATGAGATCAATTCTGCCTCATTATACATCAGAGAGCTTATGACATCTCGGGTCTTACGCGGCATCATTCCCGCTGTGGAGCAAGCCGCCAAAGAAGAAGCCATGAAGAACTTTGCGGGTATTTATACCGACTCCGAGTCCTCATCTCGCCTTATCCTGTCCTCAGACAAAGAGTCTGGCCTTACCATGACAAATCTAACCATGCGCGGAGTAGATGTTCTCGGCAACTTCAGCTCTTACAGCATGATGAGTCAAGGCGGCGGAGGTCAGGTCAGGGCTTCTGCCAGATTATTTCCCACAAACTTCCGATCTGACGACCATTACTCATGGCGAGCTGTGTACGACACAATGACCGAGAACGAACATGCAGACATGGATGAGCAGATATTCTATCCTGATGGTAGCTGTTGGACGTGGGCATCTGATCTTGACGGTACAAGCTACAACAATCGCGGGTTAGATGATTTTGTCTTCACAATGGACTCAGGCACAGCAACGCATATACGCTCAAGAGCATTTGGTATCAGTTTGGCGCGGCAAAACGATGAGACGTCTTGAATGGAAGTCTAATGGTCTCATTGACGTTTTCGCTATAAGCAATAATTGTCCTAATATGTTTACTAAGCTTGAATTACATATATAAGAGATAGTGAGCCATTAATGGGTGCTATCCAGCCGTTCTAAGTCTTCGTGCCACCAAATGGTCCATAAAACGACACGCGATATGATTTTGGCTAAGATTTCCTCTATATCGGGAACAAACTCAGTTAGGCGAGATATTATTTATCAATTCTAGAAGTCGTTCATGTTTCCAATCAGTAGTCTCATTCGTGACCCCCTGTCTGATTAGCAGTGTCCAAGTTGATTGCTCTATTTTGAATAACTCAGAACCCTTGAACTATTGGACGCCCTCAATAATGACTTTTAGAGTGTTCTCTTCCGCCTTCTTCACCAACTCGAATGCTTCTGTTGCCTGCTCGAATTTAAAACGATGTGTAATCAGCTTGCTTGGCTGGACTTTTCCGCTTGCGATCAACTGAACGGCCTGCGGATAGCAGCCCGTTGAGTATCGAATAGACCCTTTCACTGTTAACGCACGGACACAAGCCGTGGTAATGGGGAAAACAACGTTCTCCTTGCCCATACCCGCTTGGACGTACGTGCCCCCTTTACGGGCGGCAAACATGCCTGCCTGAATACACTGCTCAGCGCCAGTGCACTCCAAAACTACGTCTGCTCCTTCGCCCAGGCCGTGTTCTGCAATAATTCTCTCTCCGATCTCTTTAGAAATATCCATTGGGTCATCGCCCTCGACACCCCTGGACTTAGATACATAGACCTCGTCTGCCGCAAACTCTCTAGCAAACTGAGCTCGCGACTCGGACACATCGACACCGACGACTCGTGCAGCGCCCGAGGCTCTAGCCACAGCCTGACAGAGCACACCTATGGGCCCGCATCCGAACACCAAGACTGTCTGTCCAGCTCGTAGGTCTGCGACCTTGCAAATCTGCACTGCCACGGCAACAGGCTCGGTGAGAGCACCGTCTTCTGGTGACATGTGCTCAGGTAGCGGATAGACATAATCCGAAGCCACAACATAGTATTTCTGTAAGGTACCATCATGAGGCGGACAAGCGGCGAAAGTTATATCAGCGCAGAGGTTGTAAAAGCCTGAGCGGCAGTGATCGCATCGACGGCAGGGCACGCCGGGTTCAATGGCTACTCGGTCTCCTACTTTAACGTTACGGACCTGGCTACCGGTTTCGACAACAACACCAGCGCTTTCGTGGCCGAGAACCATGGGACCCGTAACTATAAGTTCACCAATGCGCCCACGTTGCCAGAAGTGGACGTCACTGCCGCAGATACCGGTACGCTCGACATGGACTCGGACATGGTGCTCGTCGGTCAACGGAGGGACGGCTCGGTCTTCAAAGGAAACGTTTTGAATGGATTGAAGAACAAAGGCTGGGTTCTGTGATGAAAGATATAGTCAACACCTGAAAGCTATCAAGCGAAGGCAAGCCTCCCAACGTATGGTCTGCTAGTGTCTGGGGGAACTTACCTTTTCGGCCATGTTGGAAGGGGGCCTGTTGTTGATGGTCTTGACAGTCTTTAACAATTGCTCGAGGCGGCGAGTAGATCAATACACTTGGTGATTGCTCACGGCTGTTTATTTGGTTTTCATGGCTTTACATTGACAAGCACTGCTGCCTAAGACGACCGCGGGGTATTGGTATGCGGGGCATCGCGAATGGTGAGTAGATAAGATCCAACAACAGACGTGCCCACTTGGGCGCTTCGCAAGCCAGGCTGGTGCCATTGCCCGGAATTCTCCGTCTCAGCTTGCTCGTCTTGCCTTCCACGATTGTTCACTAATGTCTCCGGGCTCCGTGAACACGACTCCGCCTCCGATCCGCACCATCACGTCGGACCCGGGGCCGAAGTGGGGCTATCCGTGGCTCACACCCAACTTGTCGGCATTAAGTTCGGGAAAATTACATACTTCCATTGCCTTAACGTGTCTGCGCGAAGTAATCTAACATTGTTCGTTGCTTCGCTACAATGGGAATGGGGGCGCAGTTGCATAGACGGTAGATCTGATTGGAAGCTCTGATTCACGCACGGTTCAATAGAATAAATAAATAATTGCCGGTTTTAGGTGAGGTTGGCCAGCTTTCTTGCCCGTCCTTCAGAGGAAGATATTGTCAGCGTGCCAATGGTTATTCTGAGGGCTGAGGGCGCCGAGCCTGCCAATCAGGGAAGCCAGATGAGTTGACTGAACCTGGATATGCCTCCCGCGGCTTGCACGCTGTCTTGCAGACATACAAATATTCAATTGAGGTGGGACCTTGTACAGCAAGATAACGTCCGGGGTAATCTTTGATTGACCCCTTAAAGTGGTTGTACTTGTCTCGGTTAGCGTGCCGCCGGCTATGTCGGCGTCGTTGTAGCGTATGGCGTACAAAAATCCCAGTGCAAACGGCCAATTAGATACATCGGACGATCAGTTCTCTTCCCACCAAGATAGAGCATCCGGCAGATTGGAGCCGAAATGTTCTTAACCTGCCCAAAACAGATTACTGTTTTTGTACGACACCAGATAGAAGAACTTTTGGGAATTTGCAAAATGCGGAGGGGATTGCGATGATCAATGTGCTCAATGTATTTAATGGTCTCAGCCCGTCACAAACAGCGGCGGGTGAGACTCGTTTTTGTATCGTGGACCCCAGTAATCCATTCTACCGCTGCCATGGTTCAATTCGCCTTTCTTGTGGCTGCTCTAGCGGCAGATGCTGTGAATGCTGCTGTCACTCCGCGTGCCGATAGCTTATATCAAGTCAAGGAGGTACACCCTGCCCCTAGGAGATGGCAGAGGCGCGACCGCGCTCCTGGAAGTCAAGTCATTGACTTGCAGATTGGAGTGAAACAAAGCAGCTACGAAGAGCTCGAAAAGCGTTTGTTTGAAGGTAGGGCTCAATTTTAAAAATCGAAGTTTTATTATTAGAATTTTGACTGATATGTTTTAGTCTCTGACCCCGGCCATCCTAGCTACGGCAAGCACCTCAGCCACGAAGATGTCAATGAGCTCACCAAGCCCAGCGAGAAGACCTTAGACCTTGTTCTTCAATGGCTTGCTGATCACAATGTCGAACCTTCAGGCTACAGTGCTGCCAAGGATTGGATCACGGTGTCGGTCAATGTGTCCACAGTCGAAAGCCTTCTTGACACTGCGTACCATACTTATGAGCACGACAATGGCAATAGCATCATTCGTACATCGCAATGGTCACTCCCCGCACATTTGCACGAGCACATTGACACGATTCAACCGACCACTTCATTCTTCCACGGTCATGCTCAGAGCGTCGACCACATTGTTGAGGATTCTGCTGCCATCCAATCCCTGGAAGCAGCCAAGGTCGGGACAAACGCACACAAGGATGTCTGCAACGTGACTTCAGTGACCCCCCAGTGCTTTGAGAAGCTCTACAAGACCAAAGGCTACAAGGTTCAGGCAGCAGACAAGAATCGTGTTGGATTTACCAACTATCTTGAAGAACACCCCATCCGCAGCGACCTCCGCCTCTTCTTGGCCAAGTTCCGTCCCTTTGCCGTGGGTGTCGCCAAGAAGTTTAAGCAACTCGTTATTGATGACGGCCCTGGTGACGGGCCTCTTAGCCCCATTGATTTGGAGGAATCTAGGTGCAAAGAGGCCAACTTGGATGTGCAGGCTATTGCAGGCATCAACTGGGGTACACCTATCACGAGCTATTCCACCGGTGGCAGGTAAGTCGACTCCGCTTCTGGTTTGTCCCATATGCTGAAAACTTCGACTTACACCATTTGCAGCCCGCCTTTCAACCCTAGTCCCTCAACTCCTGAAAACACCAACGAGCCGTACCTTGCTTGGGTGAACTGGCTGGTCGGACAAAAGTCGATTCCTCAGGTCATCTCAACCTCGTATGGTGAGGATGAGCAGAGTGTACCGAAGTCCTATGCTGAGCGCGTTTGCAAGCAGTTTGCTGCGGTTGGCGCTCGGGGAACCTCCTTGCTCTTCTCCAGCGGTGATGACGGCGTCGGCTCATTTGAAGGGTCTGAATGTATCAGTAACGATGGCAAGAACACAACCAAATTCCTACCTGCGTTCCCTTCTTCGGTAAGTTTGTTGCAACGCCTATAACACCTGAATCTTCAAATAAAGATTTCATCTTGCTTACTATTTGAATAGTGCCCCTTCGTCACCGCGGTCGGTGCGACCAAAGACTTCTATCCGGAAGTGGTAGCTTGGCGTCCTGCGTACCGTGGTGACGACGGAATCATGCGCGGCAACTATTCCACCGGTGGAGGCTTCAGCAACTACTTTTCCACCCCATCCTACCAGAAGAAGGACGTGGCTGGATACATCGAAGGGCTTGGAGGCAAATACGATGGGCTGTACAACAAGCAAGGCCGAGGATATCCTGATATCTCGGCCCAAGGCCTGTACTTTGCCTACTTTTGGAACGGCACAGAGGGGACCATTAGTGGCACTAGTGCCAGTACTCCGCTAACGGCTGGTATTATCTCTCTCGTTAACGACGCTCTGATTGCAGATGGAAAGCCTGCTCTGGGCTTCTTAAACCCATGGCTGTACTCAAAGGGTTACAAGGGCTTTACTGACGTTACTATTGGAAGTAACTACGGTTGCGACACTGATGGCTTCGCAGCCACTGAGGGATGGGATGCTTCTACGGGATTTGGTACTCCAATCTTCCCCGAGCTGGTCAAACTGGCAAAGGGTGACTATTAAATCTTGCTAGCTTGATGGGGATTTTATACCACCCAGTTTGTTCATTGAACCAGCCGCTTTGTGCTAGCTGAAAGGCTGATGGAATGTGACTTTCATAGAATGTATGTGTTGAAAATACTGCAAATAACTCCAAGTTGTTTTCACATGATATACGTTTCTCCCTCACTCGGGTAAGACTTTTGCAAATAAGTAGATGCTGGACCTTTTAATAGTGCTTGAAAGAAGAACCCATTGGATGTTGCCAAATGATCATGGTAACCTGCTTTTGATTCGAAATACAACAGCCGGATCATTTGAAAATCATGCGTCCTCAAAAGCAACCAAGCAAAATATTGGTACACAAATTGACCCATTAGGAATAGCCTCACGATAATAGGTAACAACCGTGGAAGGGAGGATTGAATGCCCCCACCATGTGTCACGGCGCAATTGTGGAGCCAATGACGGAACTTAAATCGACTCGGGGAGCTCCAAGTGATGGTAATGGCGTTGGCGTTGGCGGGGCAGGAGCTTCTCAAGTTCCTTCCGTGTCGAAAGGAAGTAAAGTTGTTGACTGTTGGTTTTTTTTTTCTTCAAAAAGTTGGTAAGACAGCTGAGAGCACTTTTCTCAACATCCCCCCCTTTTCCAGCAAGCCTTCATTTCGTTGCACACGCAATTCTTGCTTGCGTATAAACCCTTCTCCCTCACGCTCTTCGAATCGAAGCCTCCTACACGATGCTGCCTGTGCCCCTCCTCCGCCTCCAGTGCGGCGTCAACTCCTACGAGTGGGGCAAGCAGGGCAACGACTCGGCTGCCGCGCGCTTTGCAGCCGCGACGCCGTCCGATGATCTCAAAATCGAGGCTGAGAAGCCTTACGCCGAGGTGAGCTGGCATATGGCTAGACCAGACCTTGTTCTCTGTCGCGGGGTTGAACGATTCAACTGGCTAACCAGAGCAGCTATGGATGGGCACCCACCCTTCCAACCCCTCCAAGCACGTAGCCACCGGTCACTCCCTTATCGATCTTCTCGCTCAGAACCAGGCTCTCCTCTCAGCCCCGATTGCAAAGAAATACGGAGATCGCTTGCCATTCCTCTTCAAGGTTCTTTCCATCAACAAGGCCCTCTCCATTCAAGCCCACCCCAACAAGACCCTGGCCGAGCAGCTTCACGCCCGCGATCCTAAGAACTACCCCGATGATAATCATAAACCCGAGATGGCCATTGCCATCACCCCCTTCGAGGGACTATGTGGCTTCCGCCCTCTTGACGAGATCGCTCACTTCCTGGAGGCGCTGCCACCTCTGAGGGCCCTTGTCGGCGAAGATGCTGCCACATCATTCACCAATGTTGTAAGAAGCGATGGTGCCGAGACCCTTGCGAAGAAGCAGGCACTGCAACAAGCCTTTGGTGGCCTGATGAATGCCACGACAGCCAACATTGAGAAGGAAATCCCAAATCTGGTCAATCTGGCCAAGACCGAGGCTAAGGACTTTGCTCGTGGCGGCGTGCCATCCACCTCTGGAGAGGTTCTCTCTGAGCTTGTCAATCGTCTTTACGGCTCTTTTGGTACCGACATTGGAATATTTGTCTTGTTCTTCCTGAACTTTGTCCAGATGGAACCTGGCGAGGCCCTCTTCCTCGTGGCTGATGACATCCACGCCTACATTTCAGGGGACATTATTGAGTGCATGGCGGCTTCGGACAATGTCGTGCGCGCCGGTCTGACACCCAAATTCAAGGACACCGACACCTTGGTGTCTATGCTCACATACAACTTTGCGCCTATTGAGGAGCAGAAGATGACACCGAAAGATTACCCCTACGCTACCCTGAACAGAACGGCATATAGCGGCAACTCTTCTGTGGATCTCTATGATCCCCCAATCGAAGAATTCAGCGTGGTACGCACGGCTTTGGGTGGCGGCGAGGGCAGCAAGGCGACATTTGAGCCTTTGGCTGGGCCGAGCATCATCATCTGTACAGGCGGCAAGGGCAAAATCTCGGTGGGCCCAACAACTGAGGAAGTTAAGGAAGGGTACGTCTTCTTCGTCGGCGCAACGGCTGAGTGCGTGCTGGAATCTACTGGCGGCAAGGAAGAGGAGTTTGTCACATTCAAAGCATTCTGCGAGATTGAGGAGAAGCGCGAGGACGCTGTCAATGCTCGTTTGGCCTAAGGAAATTTCAGCCGTGGGTTGTTCCTGACGGCGGACGGTCATAATGAATGGAATATGTATCATTGAATAGACTTGCGCTAGAAGACGAATAGGGCAAGCTATAGGAGAAAAGATATTTCGACAACACTTAAATATTGTCTGAATGCAAAACGAGCGTCCATTTAAAGCGCAGAGACAAGATTCTCCATATTGAAAGACCCTCAGATCAACCACGATAGATTACTACGAGATAGTAATTAGTACTGGAGGTTGGGTTAACAGTAGTGATTACAGAATGTTATGAAACAGTAGGAATACAGTGCTCAATGTCAATTCGCACTTTCAACTAGCCAGTGGATTGGTGCCATTGGCTCACCGCTCGAATTCTGCCAATTCTCCAAGCTCACTAATTCCAAGGCTTGTGCCTTCAGTAGCTTGAGCATCATCATGCGCGCGCGCGTCGCATCCGGGTTCACGAAAGTAATTTTGAAGCCACCCTGCCACCCGACGCCAGCCTCTTGCCGCCAGGTTGACCCCTTCCTGGAGAGAGATTTTTGTAAGATGGCCTGAGTGTTGAAGAAGGTTTCGCTCTTTCTTCGCCTACCATCGCACCCTTCCCCGCGTCACCCCTCGGCCATCGCAACTTCCGCCTCAATCGCTCTTAGTCAAGCACTACATCTAAGCGGCTTTTGTACGGATCGATAGCACCCCTACTATCCTATTACGGGTACGATACTACCACAGCATTATGCGCTTTGAATTGTTAATGCCACATATTATCCCGAAGATTTCTGCATACGCTTATATATTATCTTCATTCACAAGATCAACATGGCTGACCAGAACAAGAAAGGGAAAGGCGCGCTGAGCGATACGCCCGGCAGTGCGTTCAAAAGTGACCAGTTGCCATCTTCTCTCAGCCGAGCAACAAATAAACACCGAGTGTCCAAAAAACAAAGTTAGAATCGACCGACCAGATTAGATCGTGAGCTTGCCAACCTACACGAGAATCGAGTCAATCTCGAAATCGACCCCATGTCTCAACGAAACCGAAGCGGACGGGGCTCTGCCCGTAACAATGGCAACAACTCCAACAACGATCACGGCGAGGAGGTGCAGATCTGGGAGAGCACCAAGAACGATGTCCGAGACTTTGTCGCGAGCTTCAATGCGGAGAGCAATGATCTCGACAAGATCTGCGATATGGATAAAGAATTGGGTGCTATGGACTCGGAGAAAATCTCAAAGAGCTCACTGAATCAGATGGATCAGCTATGCCGGAGCGGCGTTAAGCAGTCCGACTCCAATGTTGCCAAGGCCAATGCCCTGATTGAGAAGCTCAAGATCTTGCGAGCTGTGGCTGCTGCTAAAGAGAAAGACGAAGCGGCATCCGCTGGCCCTAGTAAGAGAGGGTCGACGCGAGACGCTGCCGCCGCCGCCGCAATGTACGACTTTGATGGCGCGGGGGACTCACCCGTACCTAGTCCTATAGGAGGCAGCTCCACACGCAAAATGGGCGAGCGCGCAAGCACGAGAGATCGCGACCGTGATAGGGACCGTGACAGCATTGGCCCCAAGGCTGGTAGCGTGGAGCCATCTGGCGCGGGAACGTCCACCCCAGTCTCGTCCAGCACTACATCTCGATCTAAAGTCGTCTTCAGTAAGGGAGAGTCCGTTGCGTTCAAGCCCAAGACCAATAGCGGCGAGGCCGGCTCGGATTGGATTCTCGGCGAGGTGGCCCAAGTTGTCGGCGAGGGTAAGAGCCGGCGCTACAAGGTGCTGGATATTGAGCCCGACGACCAAAGCAAGCAGAAGGAGTACAAGACGAGCGCCAGCAGCATGATACCCATCACGCCGGAGAGCCAGGCTGGATCGTTAGCGGACTGGGAGCCGCAGACGACGGTCCTAGCTCTGTATCCCAACACCACTACGTTCTATAAGGCTGAGGTTTACGATATGGACGACGAAGGGCGAGTGAATCTAAAGTTTGAGGGCGAGCATGATTCGTCGACTACGCAGCAGGTAGAGAGACGCTTTGTCATTGAGTACCGGACGTAGCATGGTGAAAAGGGCAGAAGTGAGGAAAAGAAAATGCTCGCACGGGTCGGCGTTGGATTGGTTAAGTTAAGTCGGACATTTTGGGCACGGAGTTGGGGAGCATCAGATTGGCGTATAAGTGGTCGACTTTCCTGAGATAGGTACCTACCTACCTTAGATCTTTAAGTTTTTTTCAAAACCCCGGGTCCATGATCTCGTTTTCAATCTGTAGTCAAAATGTATGGGCGATTTAGCGATTTTGTTGACGCGTACGAGCTGCTGAATGGTGAAATTTCAGTGCTACCCGCGGCCGATAAGATACCTACCTACCTGATCAGAATGGGAAAGCAGTTGGGCAGGTGAAGGGGTTGAGATGAACCCGTTACTACTAGTGCGAATCATGCCTGACGCTAATATCCGTGGCATGCGAACAGTCCTTTTGGGACCAATATATAGCACGGGACTCTAATTACACCTAATATCAGGAAGACAGACATGAGTGAAAGCCGAATGCAACCTGGAAGCTGGGAGATTGGTTATATCAGAGAGTCTCGGTGGAAGGCTCGCCGAAGGCTGCAATTTGTTCTCGAATTATAGCAGTTGTGGTTGCAGCGATGTATTACAGAGATACCACCCTTCTGAGCTATGCCTTTGGCAGGTGCATTGCAGTGCCGCGGCTGGCAGTTGGAGCAGGTGGGACCGTCACTTCAATTAACGTCGCGAATAACGCTAAAGGACAAAGTCTAATAGATAACCGTGCTAACTTCCATTTTAGCGGCATAAACGGGGGCACATTGACCGTGGAAGTAAGTGCCTCCCCAGTGGAGAGAGGAAAGTGTGGTTCGGGCTCAGGTACAGGGCAAGCGCGGGAGCAGGAACAAAGGCAGGCGCGGTGGAAGGCCCGTTTCCCCCTGAAAAATAGACCCCCGTTTGCCAACAAACCCACTGGCACCGTGACCACCTCCCGGTCCATCTACCAATTCTATTTGTTCGGCTTGCGTTTTGCTGTGTGTGTCTGTCTGTCCGTCTGCTATTACCTACCTATCTGTCTGTCTGTTCATCTGTCGCATCAACAACCGACTCCTCCTCATTCTCCCTACCAACCCCAGCAACCCACCCTTTGTCGCTCTCTTGGGGGATCTGAATCTTGCGATCTGTTCAGCGTCTGTTTGTCGCCGCTCTCTCCGCGTTTGCTGGCCAGTCGGTATGTAACAGCCATCCCCTGAAGTGACGATCCAGCCTGCATGGCGCCCGCTCCTAGAAACCTAGCCCCCAGATATCCCAACACGTCTTGAAACAAGCACATTGTGGGCAGCGGTGTGTTCGAGGAGCTAGGATGCGCCTGGGTCTCATAACCATTTGACTCCTGCTGGAGGGTAGAGCGCTGACACAATTGTTTGAAACAGCATTTCAGCATCCAATTCAGACCACCGCGGCCGAGTACGACTTCCATCCTGCCATATTGCGACCGCCGACCCGTTTCAACTGCAGCACGAAAAGTCAATTCTTAATCCACATTACGTAGACGTCTCGCGAGACGTCAAACACCGCTAAGATGGGTGGCCAATTCAGCAAAATGATGGGCAAGATCTTCGGATCCAAGGAGATGCGCCTGCTGATGCTGGGTCTCGATGCTGCCGGCAAGACGACCATTCTCTACAAGCTCAAGCTCGGCCAGGACGTCACCACGATCCCTACTGTCGGATTCAACGTCGAGTCGGTTACATACAAAAATGTCAAGTTCAACGTATGGGATGTTGGTGGCCAGGACAAGATTCGTCCACTGTGGCGCCACTACTTCAGCGGTTGGTTTTCCCCTTAGCCATTTTGGCGAGCAGATGGAAGTGCATATTTCTGACGGGATTGTATAGGCACTCAGGGTTTGATCTTTGTGATTGACTCTTGCGACCGCGCACGCATGGAGGAGGCGAAACAGGAGTTGCACCGCATCATCAACGACCGCGAAATGAAGGATAGTTTATTGCTGGTCTTTGCCAACAAGCAGGATCTCAAAGAGGGTGAGTGATCACAAAAAGGCTCGTTCTCATTACCATCAGACTGTGGCTTACTCTCGCCGCAGCCATGAAACCACAGGAGGTTACCGATGCACTACAGCTTTCCAAACTCAAGGACAAGGTGTGGTACGTTGTGCCGAGTTGTGCAACGACAGGTGAAGGTCTACTCGAGGGCCTGGCTTGGCTGTCTAATAACGTCAAGTCTACCCCTGCGCCACCTAAGAAATAGAGCAGACAGAACGACGATATAGCCGACGAAGCGAACACAACAGTTGCGTCCTTCGCGACGGGCAGTACAAGGCACTGTCACGTATCCTCATTGGGAGCAACGGCTAGACGCTCTCTGGGGATGAACGAGTACGGCGAGATTCGAGGCGGAAAGAAGTACGAGACCAGATTGAAGCAAGATAATATCAGCCAGCAGGCGGAATCTATCTTTGAAAGCGAAGCGTATGAGGAGTTGCGATACCCACAGCATGAGGGCGTCACCTGTGAATCCCGCCAGCTGAACAAGACTGTACCATATTTGACACTTTGGGGTGTACGATGCAATGGGGGGAGAGGCTTCCGCCGTTGTGTTCGACTTCTGGACGGATGAGATGGACTCGCAAGGCAGCTGGCGCGGCAACGGGTGAAGTACATTTTTATATATCTTCCTTGCTGTTTATCCTAGCCATAATAATAATTTAGCTATCACCCTGCAATCCAAGGGGCGTTTTGAGCCCTGCACATCAAAGTCTTGACACTATGCTGACATGGAACCCATCTTATTCCGTCGTTCACTGATTTAACAACCCTCGTGATCTCAAAGCCTCTTCGAAATGAGTTCTTGCGAAAGGCTTCCGTATATAAAAGTCAAAGCACGGCCAAGGCTTCACAGTCCGAGGGCCACCAGCAGTCAACCCAGCAATAATAGCTGGTTCCAGCTGCTTTTCCTTCTCGTACTCACGAATCAGCTCGCCTGCCTTAATCCCATCCATGACAGGCATGGAAATGTCCATCAAGATGCACTGACAGAGACTCGGGTCCTGTTTGTACGCGTCTAAAGCTTCCTGCCCATTTCGAGCGATGCGGTAGCTCTGGTTCATGGTAGTCAGGTATTTGCTCAAGAATTTGACGTTGATTTCATTGTCTTCCACCACGAGGAATTCAAGTTTGGTGGCGGAGGAGCTGGAGGGGTCTCGTAAAAGGACTGGGTCGGGGAATGACCATGGTTCGGGGGCCGGTGCTTCCGTCGAGATGGGATTGCTACCACTGGCAGATGTCCCGGCTTTAGCTTCCTTGTAGCTTTTGATGATTTGGGCTATGCCTTGGCCGAGCTTATGAGCGGATAAGTCTCTGATCCGTCAAAGTCAGCAAATCAGTTCTTGAGATCCCGACTGAATGAAAAGCAGTGGTTGAGGGAGTGCTTACTGCTGCGGTATATATTTCAAGACATCGTCAAGGCGGAGAGTGATTAACGAGTCACAGATGGGACTTGGTATGCTGAGGTTGTCGCTCCGGCAGACCACAACTGTGGGTATGCGCTGGAGATTCTTGACCTTGGCTTCATCGAGGAGGATATCCTCCGATATAATGATGACGTCCGCACCTTTCCCTTCTCCATCCTGCTCGGTCATGGAGAGTCCCAAATCATCAGCGCATAAGCTCTGCAGAACAGCGTGATTGGGCAATGGAGCGTCGCCCTGCTGTTGTTCTGGAGGCGTGTCATCATCTCTGAACCCCGCGATGCGGATGCTCAAGCCTTGCAACAACGGATCCTGTCTGACTTGCTCCAGTAGGCGTCGTTGTTCAGCTTCGTCTGGCAATTTTTCCGACGGGGTCGGGTCGACCATGGAGATGACGCGCATGTTTTCTATTGTATTGTATGTGGCTGTACTCACACGCAATGTTTAGTATAGTTAATGGGCGAGCGCAAGAATAGCAGCCTGGTGAAAATGAGTTCGGATGATAAGTCAAGCTCTGACGACCAATAGGTAAGATAACCAGTCCAATTGAGGCGCAGAATTCAAAAAGAATAATTGAAGGAGTAAAGTACTCCGTTCTAGAATTATCTTGTCCTATCTAGTCAATGCCGAGAATCCTAGGATCGACGTTGATCGGCTGTTGTATGCAATGCCACTTTCTTTACTCCGTAGGGTGTACAGTGATTGGCTGCCTTGGCTAGAAACCAGAATGACCCTCGCACTTCAGCACCGGGCCATGTACGCGGCACAGCAAGGCAACAGCATGTCTCGAACGGTCGTCAGATTCTCCATCAGAGAGATTGTCTATTTCATTATGTTTCTAATTTCAATGAATGCTCAATTTCTAAAGAATGCCTCCCTTAGCGCCAAGTCATGGTGCTGTGGCCATGACCGCCAGTCTTTCGTAAGTGCCACCATAACGCCCCCAATGTAATGTAGTTGCGCCAAAAATACAGTATTTCATCGCCGAGTGAATGATGCGAAGCGCGATTGACCTTGCAATCTCGAGGCATGTAGGCATACCTTACAATGCGACACAAAGCCAGCGTTATTCCAATCCGGAACCAACACCCTAGGCTGGTCATAGGTATTCTACTCTTTGACTCGCTTGGGTGGGCGCAGTAGCGAATCGTCCGCAAGAGCAGCACTTCGCTTCGTACCCGGCAAGCTGCTAGTACGGATGTCGTTGTCGTCCTGGCTAACACGCCGATGAGGGTAGTCGACTTTGAGCCCCTCGAAGGCATTGGCGAGAACGCGGTCGCCTGTGGAGAAGAAAGGATGCTGGAGTGCTTGCTCGGCTGTGAGACGCTTCTGGGGATCGTACTCGAGGAGTCCAGCAAGGAGCTTGTAGCCTTCGACACCGAGTGATGCTAGTGGTGACTGGGAAGCTCCGGTAGACGATGATGATCCTGACCCGCCGCCGTGATTGATGGTTTGGTAGTACCACTTTTCGAGGTTAGAGGTGGACGAATAGCTCCTACTGGACGAGTGGTGATGAGAATGATGATGATCCGACGGCGGTCGGACCGAGCTAAGCTGTTGATAATCAGGCATGGCGGATAGAAGTGGCCACCGCTCCTTGGTAGGCATGCCCATAATTTCGACAATCTTTTGCATCTGGTTTCGTTGGAAGGGCACTGTCTTCTTGCTATCCATCTTGGCCTCCTCGCCCTTGAAGATAGGCCGTAGGGAGAGCAGTTCAGCGAAAATACAGCCTATGGCCCAGAGGTCAATAGCTGGTGTATAATGATAAGAGCCTAGAATAAGCTCGGGCGCCCGATACCATATAGTGACGACCACCTTGTCGCCCCCAAAGAGGGACGCTAGAGGCTTATCAAAGCGACGTGCGAGACCGAGATCACCAATCATGACGCGGCCGCTGTCGGTGACCATGATGTTGGCAGGTTTCAGGTCACGATGTAGCACCCACGAGGTGTGCAGATAGTGACAGCCGTTGAGAAGCTGGAACAACAGACTCTTCACCACCGTTGGTGGAATGGGTCGTCTGGGCCCCGGCGGCTGTGTAGTGTGATGGTGAATGATCTGAAGAAGGTCGTGTTCAGCATATTCGAAGACCATGAAGATGCACTTGTCCTCGAGCAGCGTCTCAACAAGACGAATAACATTGGAGTGGCGCAGCTCAGCACATAAGCTCATCTCCCGAATCGCTGACTGAGAGATACCAGTGTAGCTAACTTGCTCGCCCTCCTTATCAGGCTTAAACTTTTTGATGGCTACCTGCATGCCCGACGGCTTCGTAGCATCCTTACTGAGCGAGGCCGAGCCGGATCCGGACCCGGAGCCATCTTGAGCTGCGATGGTGCGCGCGGTAGCTTTATAGACACGGCCGTACGTCCCGCTGCTAATAAAGCCGACGATACGATACCGCTCTGTTACGCGAGTCTTTGGCTGGTAGCTCGGAGAGCCACGGTCATGCGAGTCTGCATAGCGATGGTGAGTGATGGGCGAAGAGTTTGCTGATGAAGAGAAGGGGTAGAAAGAGCCGCTGGGGCGGAAGCGCAAACTCATGGCCAGGTAAGGCCCATGAAGAGGAACGCCGGCTCACGCGGTACAATATGTGCAAAGTGAAATGACCTTGGCTAGGAAGAGAGAGAATAGGAGTTTGAGAACGACAGGAAGGTGATTCAGTTTAGCAGAAAAATGATGACAGCAAGGATAAGCGCTACAAGACAAGACTATGTTTCTGAAATGTATCCAGAATCTTGACTAGCGTGCAGTAAGAGACTGGGAGACTGGAGGTGAGGTTAACCGGCGGGAATAAGCCTCAACCGTCCCCGGACCGACTCCGGAACTCCGTTCTCGCAACAGGATCCGAGATAGAACCAATAGTCCAAGCCAAGACAAAGGACATGGAAAAGTAAACTCACCATCAGATGCCTGGACGGCCCGCCTAAGTGCTTGAGCATGACCCCTACTGGCGGCGCCGGAAAGGCCACTCACGGAGGCTGGGCCCGACGCCGCCGTCGGTGGATTGGTTAGGCTCATCCAGGCAGACAACGAAGACGGCCCATCGAGGTGGAGCAGTGGTGATCGGAATGCGCTGGGGCGATGTAAGACGCGTAGTGTGGAGTTGAAATCGCCTTTGCTTAGGACGATGATGGATGGAGGTCTGGGCGATCCTAGAAAAGTCTAGTTGTCGGATAGAATACACATAAAGATGGTGGTCGCGTCTATGCGCAGTAACCGCCCTCCCTTTTCGTTTCTGGTGTAACCTCTACTCCGGCATAGTCTCTGGCGATCAGCCAAAGGATTAATGCCCAGACTACCCTTCTTGTGCTAGCAGCAGTTGTGGGGTTTGAGTTGAGTTGATTACTGCAAGCTGGCCTATGATGCGCGATTCAGTGGATCTGCTCATTAATGGACATGGAGGGTATTGGAAATGATCTTGGATGCTGAAAATCGTACCGATTAGGGACAGTATCCAAAGCAATAGTCTGGCAATGAGTTCAATATGAAATGAAGCGGATGAGAACAATACGACTTGCTTTGAGCGATGCCACCTTGTGGATCTGCAAATAGAGAGAAGGAGGCGTCCAGTCGCGTATTGAGAATGACTAAGCCAGTTGAGTCGTGCGTATAATTCCAACCACCACCAATAATAGTCAATCCACACACGGCGAGAAGCGCTATCATAGACCTCTAGCTGCAAGTCATGCTTTCAATGCTTCCTGGAAATACTCCTTGAGCGAGATACATCTTTTATTTTGGCTTAATACGTGAAACAAAGCTCCCGCCATCTTCCTTCTAATAACTGCTCAGGCCATCGTCACCGTCTTCGTCAACATGTACAAGCAAAACGTGAATGAGTACGCCATTCACAGTGGTCATAGCCACGATGACAATTCTATCGAGGCCCGAACTTCTCCAGTACCCGGGCTCCTTGCTCGTCCCACTCTGCCTTGGTTACCCACATGCTTTCGTTGTTGGCCATAATGTTGGCCAGCACGGCACCACCCAGGAACACCATATGCCGTCTCCGAGGCGGGTCCTCAATGCGCACCTTGAACTTGTTAAGCCGCTCTGGGTTTCCTTGCAGCGCCCTCGTCAACCACAGCTGCTTGAGCTCCTTCTCTAGACGTGAAGGGAGACCCGGATACATGCTGCTTCCACCGGACAGCACAATAGCCTTGAACAACGACGCCCTAATATCAACATCTGCTGACTGAATCGTGTTGAAGAGGAACTCTCCCAGACCAGGCGATTCACTGTCCACGAGATGAGGTTGGAAAAGACACTCGGGAGCCTCGAAACGCTCGCTGCCTACGCGGATGACACGGCCATCGGGCAGCGTGTAGTTCTCCACCAGCACCGTGGTGTCCTCGCTCAGATGCTTGTCCAGCTCCAGATCGTATGACACATAGCAGAGCTTCTCCTTGATTTGTCGTACCGTCTCAAAATCAGCTGTACGATTCAGCGCGTATCCGCGGCGTAGCAGTAGTTTGATCAGGTTGCGGGTCACGTCGCGGCCGGCCACGTCGAGACGTTTCGTAAGGTGGTTGAGTACGACGGATTCGTATACGGGCACAATATGGGTGACACCGTCGCCGGAATCGACGACAACACCTGAACTTAGACCTGCGTACCATTTTGTCAGAGCGCATCCATTACCTTATGGTACTTGAGATAATTGCCACAGGGACATCTGCCTACCTTGCGCATAGAGTGCCAGCACGGCTTGAATGGCAACGTAAACACCGCCAAATTCGTAGCGATCGAACATAACCTCACACATGTGCTCGCGGTTCTTAAGGGGGTTCATCGGAGGTTCGGTCAGGAGGATCTTCTGGCCGCGCGTATCGACCTGGAGCTTCTCAAAGAAAGTGTAGTCCCACAGGTGCTGCATGTCCTCCCAGCGCTTGATAATACCGTTCTCCATGGGGTAGCTAATCTGAAGCATGGTTCGGGCGGCGGCGGCCTCGTCGCCGCACATGATGTCCTTGATAGCAACATCGCTGTCGCTCTTTTCTTCTGTTCGCAGGATCGGACGGCCGACGATCGAGGGAAATTGGTGCTCTGGGAAGTTTTGGCCGGCATAACCGACCTTGAGGAAGCCGGTGCCGCCGTCGAGTACTGCAATGGGGTGAGATCAGGTAAGCTTGGGGTAGCTTGTTTTGGGTGGTTAGCTGCAGGCGCCTGACGTACCAATGGGTGCTTGAGAGGCCATGATTGCGACGGTGGCAGCTCAGTATTCAAACTTGGTCTCAAGAAGTAGCTTGGAGACACCAAAGCCGTCCCGGAAGCAGGAAAGAAACGTGGAAATGGGTGCTGTTATGTGGCTGGATGACGATGGCCTCCCAATGGTGGGGTCGCTCGCCGTCCCTCGTAGGCAGTGCTGCACAGCTCGTTCAAGCTCCATCACGTGATACCCCGCGTCGCCTCCAACAGCGTTTATAAGTGCTCCATGAATACTAGTGGTAAACCGCTTTGAGATACTACGACTAATTGGCAGCGCGATTTTTACTTGTACAACTTCATCAATTGCCTCTTTACACACAAATGGCTGGTAACATCTCAGCTTCCGGGTCGGGGAATCCAGTGCGGATCCTCGTCCTCAACCCAAACTCTTCACAGGAGATGACAAAGGGGATGATGGCCGCTGTTGAAGATTCTCAATTTGGCAATGTGAGCATTCCCACTGTCTAATTCTTAGAATCTCAGTGTTCATAATTTCTAGGCTATTCAGGTCAGCTCCTACACGGGCCCCGCCTCATCACCAGCTAGTATCAACGACGATGCCGGCATCAAAGCAAGCGACGAGGCCGTCTACGCTGAAGCCGTCAAGGGCAAGATCAAGTTCGAGGACTATGACGCCGTCCTCGTAGCCTGTTTTAGCGTTCACACGCTTGTCACAAGATTGCAGAACTTCGGTCGTTTTGCCATCACCGGCATCTTCGAGGCCAGCATCTGCACAGCTCAGCTCCTCCTCCGACCTCATAGTGATGAGAGATGGGGCATCGTGACCACTGGAAACTTCTGGGAGGATCATCTCTCTGCGGGCTTTGCGTCATTCCTTGGTCAAGATCAAGCAACCCAAAATCAACGCTTTGCCGGGGTGTTTACCACTGGCCTTAATGCTGGCGACTTTCACACGGTGCCTGAGGAGGAGGTCACAAAGAGACTGCGTGACGCAACACGAAGGCTGCTTAATTCTGGTAACGTCAAGTGTGTTGTCATGGGATGCGCAGGCATGGCCGGCTTGGAGCGTGTGATCCGCTCGACCGCTGAAGAGATGCATGGAGCCGAGGTGGCCAAACAATTGTACGTGGTGGACGGGGTCAAGGCTGGTATCCTGCAACTGGATCAGGCGGTCCGCAGCACTCGGATATTTGCCGAGTAATAGATATTGTGTTAGGATGAGTATCCGATATCCGGTCAATCCACTCGCCGCGTCCTGCCCCACACCTCATCCACATCCTGCTTTCCTTTCGTCTCCGGCACCCTCCAAGAGACAAACAACGCAGACAGAACTGCCAGGGCGGCAAATACATAGTAAACCCAACCCTGACCACCTAGAGAATCGTTAAGCGCAGTGTTGATGATAGGGAAGAATTGGGCAACGAGGAAGGTCGCAATGTAATTGGCGCCTAGGCACCAGCTTTGCGTGGCACCCACGGCCTCCTGGCCGACCAGCTCTGAAGCAAGCATGAATGGCACTGGGCCTAGACCAACAGCAAAGAAGCCGACAAAGAAGAGAACAGCAAAGGCTGACAGAACCTTGATGCCGTAGACAATGGAGAAAGCGAGCACCAGCGAACTGCTGCCTTGACCAATGATGGAAGTCAGCAGACAAGTCTTCCTGCCGAGGCGATCGGGGAGGGGCGAGCAGGCAATTGTTGTGATCAAGTTGACGGCAGAAATGATAATGGTTAGTAGTGCGGATGAGATGGGAAGGAGATCGGACAAGAGCGATACGGAGTACATGATGATGGAGTTGATACCGCACAGCTGTTGGGCGAACATGACGCCGACCACAGCGATGATAGCTGGGCGGGATCGAGGATCCTTGGCCGCTTCAATGAAGCCAAGATGTACTGGCTGAGACGGACCATTTGAACCAGGGGCTTGCTCATCAGTTGCTACTGGCGCAAGTAGCCGAGCTTCCTCGCTGGGCTCTCCGCTTTCTTGCTCCCACGCTGCGGTCTCCTCGTTAATATCAAATCCTTTGCCGCGGATTCTCTGCAATATGAGTTTTGCTTTTACCACGTTGCCATTCGCCGCCAGCCACGCTGGGCTCTCTGGAATGATGAGAGATCCAAGCGACTGCCCGGCGCCAATGCACGCAGCTACAGCCAAGATCCATCGCCAGGCTGAACCATGGCTCAGAAAATAGCCCAAGGTTTGCGCTGTAAGAATTCCCACATTGATTGACACCTGCGTCATGACTCCAAAAAGACCTCTTTCCTTAGGTGGAGCCACCTCGCTGATGTATAAAGGCACGATGACTGTTGACGCCCCGGCAGCAAGGCCAGCCACCAAGCGCCCGATGGACATGACGGCAACCGCTCCCGCCAAGGACTCGATCACAGAACCCACAATGTAGAGAAGCACGGTGGTACGCATAGCCGGAAGACGACCCTTTTTAGAGGATAGTGGCCCAGCGCAAAGAGCACCGATCAAGCCACCAAGCGTGAACATAGACGAGATGGTCGCGAAGGCAGCTTCGTTCATTGGGATGCACTGGGGAATCTTGGATGCGGTCTCATCCGGGTCGCGTCGAACGGAAGAGAGCCACCGTGTCGAAATAGACTCCTTGCGACAGGTAATGACATCTTGTGGTGCGTTGAGCTCGGCCTGAACATGTAATGTTAGCTACAGTTCCTCTCAGGACGGTAGGAGTTGATGCGTGGGGAGCATAACGAACAAGGTGGTATCCATATTGAAGCGACCCAGCGGTAGAAATAACAATGAGAACAATAAGGTAGGCCGTGATGTCGTTCAGACTACTTCTCAACCCATGGCTGGCCATGATGGCAGACTGTCGCTGACGATCACGGTGGTTGATCGGGGGAAACCTGGGGGTCGGGGCAATCAATTACTGTAACATTCGAGATCAAATGTGGGGGCAGCAAGAGGCGGGATGCTCGTCCAGGGCCCTCTTCCTACCAACTACCCTGCAGGTACACCTAATATTGAGTTGCGTTTTGTCATCCTACGATGCCAGCGATATGAAAAAAAAAGGGGGGGATTTAAAAATACCGACAGTTGCGAGAAAAAGTCTAATGCACTTGTGTGTAGTGTATTGTCATGATGGCTTATTAGCCGAAGTTCTTTCTTGTTTTGATAAATGCGTTCAAAATAAATAGAAAATTCGATGCGAAAGTCTGAGCCTAATGGAAAAGTTGAAGGAAGACTTAACACAGAAAGATGTGACTTCAATATAAAGCCATCGCCAGCCAGATAGCTCTGCAACCCCAGACGTCCCATAAATACCGACAACAATCAGTCGCGCACATGCTGTGCCACAACATTAAGCCAAGAATGAAACAGAAATCAAGATTGCGACCTTAGTTTTTGCATAGATTATAGATAGCATAAAAGGGCGACTGGACTAATAAGTGCTTCCACAGCGCGACGAAACAATCGAGGGAAAGGCCAGTAAAGTCTGTCGTCACAGAAATGAAGGCATAGAAAAAGCCATAAAGTCATAGCAATAGCCATGAATAGTGAAGGCCCAGTTTTAGTGAGTGATGTCTTACAATAGAATTCGTGCATCATGCCTTAGGGTTAGGGTTAGGGTTACTCAATCAGTCTGACAATGATGCTCTCAATTCCAAACTTCGAAGAGGACGGGCAAGAGCGGTCTGACTACTTTCAACGTAGCTGTCTGCAAGATTCAATCATCTAACCCCGGACTTTACCCCATATAACACTAGTATGGTCGGCTTTTTTTTTTTTTTTTTTTTCCAAGCGTGAACGAAGCTGTGGGGAGCAGCGAGTGATACCAGTCCGAGAGGCCCAGGGCAAGAACCGAGCATGATATCTCTCTCTAGTGATAGGCAGCATGGCATTTTGTCACACCATGCGTATAAGAAAATAGCGTTTCCTCGCAGTATGATGCACCAATACTGCATGGCCGCTGAAGTTATTTTCAGCAAGCGACTTTCCAAGTATTTCAAACTTGGGCAGACCTCGGATTAGTACCAGTACTATTATCCGTTTTTTCCCCTCTCTTCCACAGTCCTGTCATTCACTCCTAATTAGACTCGCACGGCCAGCAACTTCAATTTTAACATGACAAGAGCGACTTGAGGTGAAAAGCCTGTTCTACTTTCCAGCAGATAAGAAGGCCGAATGTGTTGTTCTCCAGCTTGACGGTCACCAATGAAGACTCGTGGAATCCGAGGTGGGGACTCTAGTTGATCTTGGCTTGTCAAAATGTGGAGATCAAGGGAAGCGAGATGATGCACGATTTACCATAAAAGAACAATTGATATTCGACTTTAGCGTCTTTTGCTAAGCTTTCAGACTTGTACTTGGATCTAAGTTCAAAAGATGTAGCAAGCAAGTCGTTAAAATCGCGACAAAGATATCATTATGCTTTGGCAGCTTGCCCCCCTTAGGTAGGATTAATATCCGGGCTGCTCCGGGCTTTAAATTCCAGATAGGTCAGTCCACCCTAGTGGTGAACCCAGGCTCTAGATAGGGCTTTTTTTTTTCAAAGAGATATATCTGAGATAAAATGCGTTTAAGATGTTAACGGAGGTACTATCGCTCGCTAGATTAATACGCACGTATTATAACTTCGCAAGGATGCAAACGCGACAAGGATACAACAGTGAAGTTCGAGTACGAGTATTAGTGCTGACATATCCAAGGTCTGACAATATACTTGTGCACCAATTTTCTGAGACCTTGGCAAAGCGGTCACCCCTTTTACTATGCGATTACTTAGTACAGGTTCATCCGTGGACCAGTCGGCTAAGAGGGTCAATTGTAAAGGAAGTTGTTGAAAACCTTCAGCTTGAGGCTAAGTGAAAGTCTAGATATTTTTAGTACATAATCACATATGTGTGTCTTCCCCAAGTCCTACACCACGAGCTCTCCATAGACCTTTCCTTAGCATGAGCTTACATGACTAGTTCACAGACTAGACATGGGTCAGGTAGTCAAAGCTTTTTTTTTCAGGGCCGGAGGCAATCAAAGCTTTTCCTCCGGGCTATCCTCTCTTCAAGTAATCTTACTCCTTCTTTTCTCTCTTCAGTGTTCGTGAACCGACAATTTCTATTCAATCGTATTCAAAATGACGGTAGTCGCTGCGGCTGGTAAGCCGAAACTAATCCATCTCGCGGTATGCCTAACCTACATACATCGTGCAGCTTATCATGTACTAAATTGTTACTCTCAGCATTCACCGTCGTCCCAGGGAGTCCTGTGGCTTCTTGAAGAGCTAGAGATAGATTACGACATCAAGAAAGTTGAGCGACCTTTAACAAAGCAAGCAGAAGGGCTTGGAGAGACTCATGTCCAAGCTCATGCTCCGCAGCTTATTCTCCCCGATGGTCGTGTGATCACACAAATGGTTGCCTGTATGATGCATCTGCTTGTTACATACGATAAGGACCAACGCTTCCACCGTCCGACTGAGGATGATCCAGTGCGCGAGTCCTCGCTCATCAGCCTGGCTATCGCCGACGTGCTACCACAGCTAGGCAAGAAACTTCTGTTTCTGGTTTTGGGGCTCAACATGCCATTCTTTATAAGCCCATTTGTCAATTTCTTAGGTAGAACTCTCAACAAACTGGTGTTTGACAAAGACATCGAGAACTCATTCACGTTAATGGAGACGGAATTGGAAAACCGTGACTGGTTTATGGGAGGAGATGCACCTTCTCGGGCTGACATGGCACTTAAAGTGGCCGCAGACTTGGCAGTACATCCTGGCATGGTTGACTTGGAGCAGTTTCCAAGGCTGCAAGCGTGGAGGGCGCGTTGCGAGGCCAGACCTGCGTGGAAGAGATCCTTGGAGAAAGGAAATGGATATAACTTGGACTGGGTGTCTCGAGCTGCTACGAAAAAATCCTAGTTTCGACGGATTTGTTCACCTTGGTACATACATATACCTGCCCCACAGTCTCTCGAAGCTGGCTGAGATATCCTGTCCACTACCATAAAGTTGGATGTTGATCCTCTCCTTTCATGAATTCTTTCGGATCTTGTTATACTCTGTTCACTAGATCAACTTATTACTAAACGGCGGCTCTAGACGGCCCTTCATTGTGCGGCGCGAAAGGGTTTAATCTGCCAGCCAGCTAGCAGCAAAATATATATCACAGCTGATAATATTCTGTGTGCTGAAGCAAGTCGAGTCTTCTGCTTTCATATATATCTCAACTGGAGCCACGACTTAGGCTCTTTTGACTTCAATCTAATAAGGTTACGTTTCTGCCCTCATCATGTTACTACTGACATCCATAATTCTAACTCTAACAATCACTGAATTTTGTTCATTCTTGGACAAAAAGCTTGCATATCTTAATGCGTCGAGGATTAATAACCTCGGACGACATGTATTTGAGGAAGACAAAGCCTCGTGATGTTGGCGGATTCACTTCTTAGTCCGTCCAACTGACATATACTGCATATATATATCAACTACCTATTTATGCCCAAAACGAGTGTCGGTATCTCAAAATCAAACCCCCAAACGCGCTTCCATGATGCAATGCTATCAAATCAAATCATAACCATCACCCATATATCGTTTTCCCGTCTACACAGCCCTGCTATTCGGGGAGTATATGTAAGTTTGCGGCGGAGAGGTCAGGGGCCAGTCCGAGGCTGCAGAAATTTTCGACGTCACCCGGTAAGAATGATTATCGTCACATCTTGAGCACCGAGAACAGCGATGTGGGTTGTTCATCATAGTCATCTCTGGCACGTCGTTCCCAGCGCTCTGGCGAAACAGCTGCACCCAGCCCTTGATCATAGACCATCTTCCCAAGAAAATGAGCAGCCACAGTCCGTTGAACTGGATCGAAGTTAGCGTGAGCTTTCTTATACATCGAGCAACTGCAGATAGATTCACTCACCGAGAGAAGAATCAAGACTGCCACCAGGATCTTCTTGTTCACCACGTATTGGTCCACCTGGTACAGACATTTTTCTTGTTTGCCAACATTGGTCATGAGGCAAAGTCCCCAATCCAAGGCCACATGCGGTGAGTGAGTTATACTACGCACAGCATTGTCCTGGAAGGCAAAGACCACGGCGTAAAAGACGACACTGGCAAGAATGATCGTAACAACCGCAATACCGCGCCACTGCAAGGCGAAAACACGCCGTGTGCGGCGGTAGATTTCGCGAGGCCCAACGCGAAGAGTCATGGTGCTGAGTGAGGATCGCGATGGGTCTTCGGAGGCATTGAGGACGGCGACGTAGACCTTGATGCAGTAGATGAGGGTAGCAAGCGCAATAACAACTGCCATTCCGATGAAGATAAGCAATGGGATCCAGAAAGCTTCCATGCTGTAGACGTGGTTACTGAAGCACGTGCTGCCGAAGCGGTATGAGACGCCGCTGACGACCATGACCACCGTGCCAGCGATAATTGGGATGCCCCAGCCGGCGATAAATGAGCAAAGCATAAACTTGCGCCCGTCCTCGACGCCCCAACAGATCTGAAGATGCAGACTAAGCGATCGGAGGAAGAGCCACATGACACCTGCCCAGCCGCCGTAGTGGATGCAAGCGCCTGTAAAAGCGCACAGGCCGTCGCTTCGCATGTCGTTTGGCGTGATGGCATCATAGCATTGATCGGGTTTGGCCGCGAGGGGTAAGATGAAGCCGAGCTTTCGAAGTTAGCAATTAAGTCGTTTTGAAAGGAAGGACGTCAATACTCACATTCAGAATGATTATGGAGATGGCTAAGCATATGCTTAGATAGTGACGAGAGGTCTGTTTCACTGGCAAGAATGCCCATGATAAACAGAGAAACACCAGCCCGGCCGTGGCCACAACAGACACCCAGCCAGAGATGGTGGTGAGCTCCTCGAAATTGTCGTCGTAGACCCAATCAGTCATAGGGCACGGTAGGCAGCATGACATATCTTCACTGAGATCATGACATAGCCGACCCTTGATATCTGCAATCATTAAGAGTCAGCCATTGAGCTCCAGCTCGAAACTGGAATGAACTATTGCCAAACATACATCCGCCCTGCACGTCTAGACTACTCGGGTCAATGAAGGGCTCCGGGCAAGTAAAGGAGCCGTTGCCATTGCCGCCGCCGAAGGTGTCCATTGGATCCGGTAGTGGACGGCGTGTAAGCCGATTGTCGCTCGTAGAAGGCACCGAACGCCGGATTAGAGATTGCCTGACCCCAAGGCGAGAGAACAGAATCCAACTCTAGAAATACCGTTACGGCACAGCCTTGGGTTGGGGAAACCTCCGGGACACCTTTGCAATTAATCAATTCAATTCCTTTGGGGTGTTCGCCAGTGGCGAGAGAAGCCACTCGCGAGTGGCAACCATTGTATTCTTGTAGCAAGATTTACCTAACGCGGACCCGCCGACAATCTCGCCAATCTAAGAAGTTCCTCAGGTTCTGCACCAGGGGGGGGGGGCTATCCCGGCATAAATCTGGTGGTGTTTTTATCCCCGCGGGGGAGGCTGGATACGGTTACATCTCCTGTGTGGTTTGCCGGGAGCTAGTTTCGACTTCCTAACCAGGCAAAGCTAGAGCCATTCTACGGTCGGAGGGCAATGCGTGCCATGCAGCGTCGTGCAGCCACTGCTACCCTCCAAACCTCGGCCTTCCGCATGTGAATATAGTACCTTGGTAGATAGGTCCTTTCGCGCCGATAGCATCTGCCTGGGACCTGGGACCTGGTCGACCGAACCTGGTATATCGGCCAGAACGAAAGCACAATGATGTTACACGCCGTGGGTGACAGGAGCCAATTCTTGGTCTTTGCTTTTGTTGTTTCCCCCGCCTTACGATCAAAGCGTGGCAGAGGCCCGCGATCGCATCGAAATCTATTCCCAAAGTTTAAACAGCTATCAATGCCAAAGTAGCATTGGCTTGGCCACATGCCGGCCATTCACGACTAAGCGGCCTCGGCAACGTGGGCACCCCGTCTAAGTCGCCCTCATCCCGCTCAGCCTCGCATTTGAGGAAAGAGGAAAAATGAAATGAAAGCAGAAGGAATTAAACATCGAATCCCTGCTGGCTTCTTATCATGAAACCTTACCCAGTTCATGGTTATTGCAGAACGTGCTTTCGGTATGGAATGGACGAATGGTATTTTTCAGTAAAGTACACAGATCTTGCGACAAGTTGCGATTGAATTATCGGGAAAGAGTTTAGCAAAGCAGCTTGTGAAAGATTATCCAGCCATCACGCTAGACCTTACCGCGACACTTAGCTTATGATCGTCTTCTAAGGGTCCAGGTCGGTTCTATCCTTCCTTTCCTCCGCCCTCTCCCCGCCGCTCCTCTAGCCGGATCGACACCTCTTGATGGTAGTCCTCTTTAACAAGTCTTAAGTCCAATTGCGTTACGTAAATTCAGAGGCCTTCCACGTGCTCTTTAGAAACTCACCTTCCAACACGGCGAATCCCAGGTGAGTGTCATGTTACCTGATGCAGTGCGTGGGCGGGAGCGGGCAGTGGGCGGATGCATGTAGCTGTTTGTCTGCCCTCGCGGGGCTTCACTGACATGCGTTGAAACACTTAGACGCACCCCACAGAAACCAATGCAACGCAGTGACTGTGTGTGCTGACGGTGATTGTAAAGACTGGTGGAGCTCAGCCTTTTGTTCTAGTTCTTGGGTCTTACGGCTTGCAGCTACATACGTTCTGGGTGCTGACTGGTTTTCGTGAGCTTCTTCACATGGGTTGAGAGTGAGAACTTGGCAGCGTCAGCTGACACCACTTAACAGGATTGCTGCTTTCGACTTGGCTTTGTGAATTTTGGACACTCTTTTTCAGCTTTCCACGACAATGTTAAGCGTGTTGCGCCTAACCCATGGCTTCCTACAACCGGGGAGCGCCAAGTTGTAAGCTGCACGGTATGTAACATGATAGACTAGTATGTAACGAGCTAGGAAACGATGAAGAAACCAAATGCGAATGAATTGTCCCTGATGAGTTTTGTTGTTGGTCAGGTCGTGACCACCCCGTTGTGGAAGGGTTCTCTTCTAACATGACAGGGTTATCCCTTCATCCACCCGTTGATAATAAGGCCGATGGATCAGCCAATAGTTTAACGTTCAACGGCTCATAGGATTTCGTAATGCGGGGTATCGAAGGGAATTAGCTACGATATGCTTTTCCTTCTCTTGAGAATCACAATACGTGGCGCTTCTATTCTTTTTCCAACTAATAGACACCCTCATCGAGACCTCAGGCGCTATAAGTCATGTGGTTCAAAGCCAGGTCGATGTCGAACTTTTCAGCCCCTCGGATCAGTAGTGTCTTCTATAGGAACCATGGGCGGAAAGCGCCGGCTGAGAATATCAGACGATTAAGGATGTAGAAAGAGGAAAGGAAATCGTCCTACATGATCGGCCGCTCGCCCCGTTCCGTGATGGAGTGTCTCCGCCTTGTCATCTTCAATCCCACATTAGTGATGGCACTCCACAAAACAGACGGTAGGCTTTCAAGTGTACTGCTCACCCATTGCCTGCAGTTTCCATGCTTTGAAACATGTGAGTAGGGCAGTAGAGCTGAGTTCCTGCATCAAGCCGTTCGAGCGAGGTCCACCAGCAAGTATCTAGCCCTTCCAAACGCTGTCCAACCTGATCTGGACGACACCATCATTTTCACGAGCCAATGAATCAACGGTTGGAGGTGTTTAAAGCAGCTAAATGGTCTCAAAAGGGTGTGTTGGCATTTGAATTAGTATCTGTCGCCCCGCTGAATTCACACCCTTCACCCTACTCTCCCCTAAGAAACGCTGCCCATCGGCCTCTATGTACAACGCATACCTCGGCCTATATCAAAGTTTTCTAGTCTTTCTCATGTGTCTTGAAGAGCGTCTCAAGCATATGCCCACATGTTCACCTGGCGTGCGAGAACAATAATAGATGCGACTCAAAAAAGCTTTGGTGATTACGGTTACTTCGTAGACATTCACGGAAGTGTTGGTCGAGAGATGAGCAACATTGAGAACCATATGTACAAAGTGGTTTATATTTCCAAATGCTGATTATCGATACGCAGTCAGGTTTCAAAATTGGCCATCCACTAGCTCACCAATCCTTCAGCCACTCAAGGACAAACTCGCGAATCTCATCCTTCGCCTCGACGACCGCCTCAGGCGGGACGCCAGGGCGAGTTTCATTCGGAAAGACACCATTCTCATCCCAGTGGTGGACAGCATCGTCAATCAAAATGATGGGCTCGCTTGGGGTGGACTCGCGGTCGGGCTGAGAGTCCGCTTGCACACCTGCCGCCCTCCAGGGATCCCACTCGCCGTCGACCCAGGCAAGGCGGTCATACGAAGCGTCGAAGCCTCCGAACCTGTTGATAATGTCCGTATTGGCGGGCTTGGTAATGTCAAATGCACTCTTGCAAATGGCAGATGAGTACTCGAGGTCGATGGTCCGAGAGATCATACCGAGCGTGCCTTCGGGCACACCAGAGCCTGTCTGGAGGTATCCCCATCTAATGCCAAAATTAATACACTCTATCCTCGTACATCTGGAAGAATTGTAACTTACTCGGTGCACACTTGGTATGTCCACAAGCGCCAAGTCTGCGAGAGGTCATCCTGGGCGGTAAACTCATCATCCGAAGTCCGGAAATCTTCCATGCTTACACGGGCGCCACGCTGCTGAGTTCCCATGTAGTTGAGCATGCGGTCAGTCAAGGGGTCCAGCTCATCCTCGTAGCCGGCCAGCTTGAGAATCTCCTCAGCAAACTCGCGTTGGTCCTCCACGTTGGGGAATTGGTTCTCGTCTTGGGAAATGGTGTCGCAGTATTCAAAGAAAGCGTCGCTGCTGGTTGCGGGATCCCAGTTGTAGCTTTGCAAGCCAGCAATGTCGCCGGCGATGGAGGAAGCAAAGTCCGCCTTGCTAGCAGCGCCAGTTCGATCAAAGGCCGCCATAAGTTCCTCAAGGTACTCCTCGTTCTCCTCGTTGAGGAGGATATTGTCAATAACGTCGGTCAGCTTCCCCTGAGTCTCAGAGCATACGGGAGGACCATAGTTCCTAGCTGCTTCGTAGTACTGCCAGAAATCCCATATGGCCTCGGGAACCCCAGAGGATGAGATAGCAGCGAAGAAGACGTCGGGATAGGCGATGCGGAGGAAAGCAACGAACGCACCCGCGTAGGAGCCTCCATAGGCAATCCAGGGCACCTTGTCCGGGCTAAAGTCAACATCCTCTAAGCCTTCGAACTGGACGTTCTTAGCAAAGTAGGCCGTGTCAGCCAAAGCCTGGTCGGTAGTCAACCAGCGGAGATTCTCGGTGCTGAAGTCGGGGGTAGGAATGCTGGACCCGTAGTAACGATGCTCCAGAATGACGCCGACACCCTTGGTTGCTTTAGCAATTTCATAGACGATTCCCTTTTCGAGGAAAGGCAGTCGATCCGCGCCGCTGGTCTCACCACCGCTCAGAACAAAGACGGGGCCACCAGGCTCGTAGAACTGAGCGTCGAACCAGTACCTCAAGTTGAAGCTGTCGTCCGAGTGCGGCTCGTATTTGGACTCATTGTGAAAGTGATCAATCGGCACAGAGAGGTTGTATTCCGGGTACGAAGCGGCCAGGGCCGAGACTTGGTCTCCGGTTTTGACCTAGATCGAGTCAGTAGTGTTCCTGGAGTTGGCTCACGACGCATAATCGGCTCGTACCTGCTTAGCAAGCTCTCCAATCGAGACGGGAAGACCCCTGAAGGCGAATGCCGGAGCCAGCAGGCTCAAGCCGAAGACAGTGATAGCTCCTCGCATCGTGAATCAAGAGGCCGTATAGTGTTGACTGAGTCTTGTTGTCGGACAAGTCCATCGCCATCCCCTGATTCTGGGGAGGGGCGGATGGTTCATTTTCTATTACTCGAGCATTGTCTTCAATCATGTCTGCAGCATCTTAACCGGCCAAAGCTGCGTATCATCCGATTGGAAGAAGACCAAAGTTCCTAGGATCCAGGGTCGCATGAGAAGCGCAAAGCCGGCAACCGGATGATTCTGGTAGGACAGCAGCTTCCAGATTAGGCAAGTGTATAGAGCGATCCGCAGTCGCCATCAGGAGATAGCACCGGGCCTTTCGAACAAACGAAAAGCTACTACCATTCAAGGGTGCCCGTTCTGCCGATCGAAACAGAGGAGAAGCCGAAGTGGCGGTCCTTTTGATTGATGCTCCAAAAGGCCTTGGTCGCGAACTCCGGCACCTGTTAAGCCCGTGACATGTCTCCTTGTAAGGACAGAAGCCTCTCATTCACGCGCTGCCACGTAGGAAACGCATGTTCCTAAGGTAGTCGTACATTTTCACTTAGGCCATCGTTTCTAGCCCCTCGCTGTGAAGATGAACAGTCCAGTCGGCCAGCCATATTCTCCAAGCCCTATTATGGATTGTGTGAGTTAAGGAGTTGAGGGGTTCCCTCAGTTCAAGTTGTCTGTGAGAAAGTGGGGTTGGTGGGACATGCTAGTACTTAATGCGGCGGCCAGTGCCAGTGCCAGTGGTGTATCATGCTATATCAGGCGTAATTGTCTCCATTATAACGGGCTGATTCAGGTACAGCCCAGCGATGACTGGCGGGCAACAGTGGGCTCAATTCAGCCTGTCCAACCGTGGGACTGCTGTACTTTTCCTTCGCTCAGGGCATCCATACCCCTGAAGGCGCTAGCCATTTAGCACCACATTCCTTGGGACAAGCACTGACGATCTGAACCGCACGGTTGGATGCAGCGAATGGAAGCCTTCACCGAATCGCCAGCTGAAGGAGCTCAAGGTGGTATTTTTCGGCTAGCGCACCAAGAGGATGGCTAAGTTGACATGACTCAACTTAGCTGGTAGGTAAGGTATGGCTTTCACGACATCCTCCATACACTAATTACCTGGCAACACTACCTCTTTGGTTGAATTGTCCAGCGGTGCTGCGTGTCACCGTCAAGCCTCAAACGCCTACTCGTACATCGCCGGGTCTAACCAAGCGGGACTGTCAGTCTCCCACGGGGCCCTCCCTGCTTCTCTGGTACATCCCATCTCCACGCTAATCGCCCGCCGTTCATGCGTACTCGTATGCGTATCGCATCCGAATGTCTCTGACTCTGCCTATGTCGATGCGCAAAGCCCTCCCTTCCCCCGCCGCCGCTGTCTCAGCCTCGCCATGTTGAACCCTCCGCCCTTTGGTGACTTCAACGCCAGCTCTTCCTCCTCGAGACCGACTACAAGAGATGGTACTGCTGGTGCACGGTCCGTGACCCCGACCACATCGCAGTCGCAATCTCAGTCCCAGTCCCAGTCCTTCGCCGGTACCAGTTCCACCGCCAACAACAATACCGGCAAGGATCGCAAATCGTCCTTTTCCAGAAAGGCCGCCGCCTTTACGAGCCCTCGCCGTCGCACCAACTCCAACGCCGGCAGTCACAGTAGCAACACCACCGCTTCTACCCCCGGATCTGCCGCCCCGAACGCTGTCTACAGAACCGACGCTGCTGTGCCTCCCGCCCTGCCTGACTACGCGCTTTCTGCTGCCGCCAAAGTCGCACCTCTTCGCAGTCCTGGCAGTCCAGAAAGCCCGAACAAAATGCTCAATCGCACAATTACTTCGTCGTCGGCTCAGAGCACCCAGGCCCAGATGCCGCCGCCGCCAACGCCGTTAGGGGGCCCGGGCGGAGGAGGCGGAGGAGGCGGAGGTGGTGGAGGCAGTAGCGGCGCCTTCTGGCAGTCCAACGATGCCAACACGGTTCACTCCCAGATCACAGAGCTGGCAACGAAGCGCATAGGGACCCTGGACTATCTGAGGAAAGCGTACGTTGATCGTATAAGTCCCTTTTTGGTGATGGGGACTGGCTAACATTCAACAACAGACATTCCGGCCGCGTATACTGGTTCAACTCATATCTATTCGAAAAGTCCGATCTCCATCGCATGCCATTCTTCGACCAGCGCCGCTTAGCCCGCAAGGCGACCAACTGCTTGCTTCTCGGTCTCTCCCTCCCTGTCCTCATCGACCTTTACTCTTCCACACCGCACGAATTTCTACGAAGCTGGGGGGCCTTGTTGTCCGAGTACGACTCTTTCCAGCAGTTGCGAAACGACTCGTCCGCGTCTCTCAGCCGCGCTCGGCTACCGAATATGTTCCGCCGTCCAGGCGGCAAAGGCCGCCGCTCCACCTCAGCCTCCGACTCCATGGCCGAGGAAGCGGCAGCGGCTGCTCAGAACGTTGCCAACAATGGTGGCATGAGTGGCCCGGGCCAAACCGCCAGCACACCGTCTGTAATGAACTTTGCCGCCTCTGAATCAGAGCTCCTCGCCGGAGAGGAGTATGCGTACCTGCTAACGCCATCGCTACCCTTCGAGCCGGACTACTTTGAAACGTTTGCGACGCTATGTGACGCGCTTATCGACTGCTACACGCGATTTTTGCAGCTGGTACCTACGTCCCGTGAATGCTCGGCCTCGGTAGCCGAGCTGTTCACCAAGGCAGATGCACGTGTGAGGAAGACACTCATTCAAGGCATCGTCAAGGATTTTGAAGATCACAGCCGAGCCAATGTCAAATCAGAAGTAGCCAACGTAGGAAAGGTTGTCTTGGGTGGGCTCATGTGAGATCGAGCCCTTCATGACTGTCTTTGAAGTATTGTTATCATGGCATGGCTAAGCAAAGCATTTACATGGGGCTTGCTGAAAGAATCGGCGTTCTGGGTTAGGTATTATTTTATACGGCATTATCATGGGGCTCCTTCATCGGCTGGGGCAGGGAACATATTTGAAAGCATTGTATGCGGGTTTCATGGCGGACTATAGATTCCTCTTGTTGATATAAGCTCCGCGACCTCTTTCCTGGGCTCGCGATATAAATATATATGTGTATACCTCTTTAAGGCTCTAGTCTATTCTATGATACAAGATGGCATCCAATACTGATATCAATACATACAGGAGCAAGACGAGTCAAACGATACGCTGGTCTCTACTTACGTCTTTCCAGCCGCTGCTTTCTTGGCTTTGGCTTCCTCCTCCAACGTCAGGAGCTCAATATCCTTACTCACAAGCCAGTCCTGGGCCGCCTCCATGACACGATCCAGTGTCTCCCCACCCTCCAATACATCAGGCAAGTTATGCACGTCAAAGTTGGCGCGGTGGTCGGTACATCTGTCCTGATTGTAGTTATACGTGCGAATCTTCTCCCCGCGGTGGATTTGCTTAACGGTAAGCACGGAGTCTCGCAGTCGCGCCGCCTCCGCCTCACGCTGCTCTCGCCGCTTGTCCGCGATACGAGACCGCAGCAGCTTCCAAGCCTCCTGACGGTTCCGCTGCTGCGAGCGGTGGTCCTGCATGGACACGGTCTCGCCCGTAGGTAGATGAGTGAGCCGGATGGCTGATTCTGTCTTGTTGACGTGCTGTCCTCCGGCGCCACGAGCGCGCATCGTCTCCACGCGGACCTCTTGCGGATCAATGTAGAAGTCGCTCGTAGGGTCATCGACGTTGAACTCGCCAGCCCCGTTGTCCTTGCCGCCGTTCTCTGGGAACAGCGGAAGCACCCACATGGCCGCCACGCTTGTGTGTACTCGGCCCTTGCTCTCGGTGCTAGGAATACGCTGGACGCGGTGCATGCCGGCCTCGCTGCGAAACAGGCCGTACATGCCCGGGTCGGTAACTTCCAGAATTGCTTCGTGAAGGGGCAGCTCGCCCACGGAGGAGGACCTATCGCCCACGCTCTCAGCCGTCTCGTACTTGATGACGTTGGTTCGGTAGCCTCGACGCTGGCAGAGCTTCTGGTACATCTGGAAAAGCGTATCGGTGAAAAAGCGGCTCTCCGTTCCCCCAGGACCGCATCGGAATTCCAGCATGCAAGGGAGGTCGGCGAAAGGATCGCGTGGTGTTAGACTAACCCCTAAGGACCGCTCGAGAGTACCAAGTTTCTCGCGCTCGGCTTGTAGCTCATCACGGGCAATAGAGGCCAGTTCGGCATCGTCTGCGGAAGCATGATCGCTATCAATAAGGGATGAAAGCTCTTCGACGGAGGATTTCGCTTTTTGGTACGCGCGGAGGGCGGAAGCGACGGAGGAGAGCTCGCCGGCGCGCTTGGCTTTGGTTTGCTCGAAGGAGTCGTTCAGACTTTGTTGGAGTGCATCGTGTTCGGCAGTTAGGACTTCAGCACGTTGGAGTAGAGCAGGTGGCAGGGAGGTTGTTGATGAAGCTCTAATGGTGCCTGTAAAAACAAGACGTTAGTAGTCTTTTCATGAAAAGAGATAGAAGAGACATACCGGCCAATGCGAAGGGTTTGCGTGACAGTTGACGGGCTGGAGAGTGTCGCAGAGCTCTTATGCAGCTTCTACATATCCATGGAGCTGGCGACATGCTTTTTGTAAGAGACGTAGACAATGCGCCGCCTGCAGCACTTGTCGCAATGTGATATGGTGTTTTTCAATGGGTAGTGTCGCAGCCCATCTTAAGTCCTCGGAGAAAAAGTTGGGGATGTGGTGTCGATCTTGGTGTTGCCGATAGCGTCGCACTGCACCAAGGACCTGTCGCTGGCATATTCCTACCCGGGACCAAACACAGATCTTGAAACCCACGGACGAAACCATCTGCTTGAACTGCGCTACTGCGCTGAGCCGTGGGTTTACGGTTTCACATTCTTGTGGCCAATACTGCTCTCGTTATTTCCCCCTTCTTTTTGGAAATAGCTGAGAAAGTAGCTTTGTTTTTTGGTGAACATCCTAGATTCTTGTCTTTAACCAAAACCATTCGATTCAAATCACAGGACCTCAGATTTCAGGGGCAACAAATATGGCAGAACAAGCTATATCCTCTGCGTGGAAGGTTATTCCAGGTCTGCGGTCTCGAGACGTTACGGCGACATCAAAATTCTACACTGAAGTGTTGCATTTTGAACTCGGCGGCCTCCATTATGATGAGGAAGGGGGACCGGCAACGATGTGCTCCGTCTTCGTGGGGGACAGAGCGGTAGTCAATATTTACCACGGGCTCAGCTCAATCCAGGAATTTACGCCGGGCTGGGTGCTAATTGCTATGGGAAAGCCCCAGCTAGAAGAATACTACGAAGCTCTTATGGCAGCGGGACGGGTGGAAGTGACAGAGAAGATTGCCAACCAGCCGTGGGGTTATCGCCAATTCAGCGTCAAGGATGGCGACGGCAATAAGTTGACGTTCTTCTGCTTTCTCGAGGGCGGCAATCCTGGCACTGGATAGTATGGACCAAGAAATGATCTTTGTGACAGTAAGGAATCGAGCGCTCGGAATGATGTCTTTGCGTGTCTAGCAGGAGAGAAGGTCAATTCAGCAGCGGTCGGACCAAGGAAATTTCCAAAGGTCCATCCTCTCTGGCTTCTCTTATTAAGGATGACCTCTCTCAGAATAAGATGATAGCTTGCAAGTTTGAGTTTATCTTACTTGAAAGGCTATCAGGCTGCTGTCTCGCGCGTTCTATAACAATAAAGACGAAGTAGGATGCAATTTCAGTCAGCTTTTCGTAGATTGTATCGATAGCTGCAATTCCAGCCAGCTCATCCTGCAAAGAGTCAGAGAACTATTAAGAAAGAGAGCCCTCAATGATCACATAATAGACGCCTTCAACATCATAAGATTAGATAAATTGAGAAACTACTGTCTTGGGTATACACTTTCTGTCGATTGTCATAGCCACTTAAACGTCCAGCCCCGACATCCATGACAACTTGAAGCTTCCTCTTTCCTTTGCCTGTGGCCCGCCCAAACATTAATCGTTACTTCTTACAATACAGACTTATGATCATCGTGCATCTGGGCTATGGATTTTCACTCCCAGCCACGCCGCTCGCCCATGCCGGATACCTTGATTCGTACCATGACGCGATGCCGTCAGTCCCCGACGATGAGATACGACTTGCCAGCTCGACGCCGTCAATGATGGCATTATTCGCACCCTCCCCACCTAAAATTGGCTCTGCGTGCACTGAATCCCCCATAAAAAACATGCCCTTGGTAGCAAGTCGGTGAAGGCCCTGATAATCAACGAGAACCGTTCGCATGAGCCAATGCAGGACTCGCTCATCTCTCAGCTTCTCAACATTGAACACAGCCTTAAATGGCTGTGGTAGGTCGGATGCGCTGTCGACTTCTGCGAAGAATTCTTCGGGAATATCCGTGGCTCCAGAAACAGGGCGATTAGGTTTGTGAAGCAAATCACTGGGGCCTTGGGCTGGTCGCGAGTAGGTCCATCCAATGCTTACAAAATCAGCTTGATGTTCGTTGATTGAGACGTTGAAGATAACATCGGATCGCTTTATCTCTACAACGTTGGACGTTCCCATCGCTGGAGCGTAGATAGTGTCGAACTCTGCTCGCGTGACCTGGCGTTTTCCGTTGAAGGCAACATAAGGCAACACCTTCAAAGGTGTGTTTGGGAAGAAAGACTTCCGAGTGTTCGAGTGCGGGCCATCCGCTCCGATGCAACATGAGCTCTTTATCTCCTGGCCACTCTGCATGCTCAGAAGGGGACCTGTTGATGTAGCCTCCACCTTATCGAGAGCAGCTTCCCATTGCACATCTACCCCTTGTCGGACCAACTTTTCTAGCTTCCCACGGTGAGCGCGAAAAGAAGAAGAAGAAGAAGGGTTAACTTTTCCGGGGCAAATCATGGACTTGGGCTCAATTGTCCCAATGCCGCCAACCCAGCTGTCAACAGAAACACAACGTCTGAAGTTCCATTCATCCAGGCCGAGTATACCCAAAAGTGGCTTGTATGCAGAAGGATGGAGCGTGATACCATATGAGTGGCGTGAAGAGGAAGGCATCTTCTCATAAACGACCGCGGGTACGCCGTGGTGCAGAAGGCACCGTGCTAGGGTCAACCCCCCAATGCCAGCGCCGATAATCCGCACAGGCTCCTGAGACATGGTGATAGAGACAGCCCGCAGTTAGCCTGCGTATAAGAAGTAGTTCGAGTACAGCAGTTGCTGCGCCTGGGGGGATACGTCGCTTAGGGAACAGGATAGTGCGGTCCGGTAGGGTAAAGTAAAAGTTTTGATGAGGTACGTGAGGTTAAGGTAATAGAATCGTCCCAATAGAATAAGTAGTGTAGTTAGTAAGTATTTGACAACTTGATATAGATTTAACTTTGTCTTTGAGAAAAAGACAAGGCCCTTTTGCGTTGCGTCATCATAGACTGGGCGGCAAGGGACGATCGTCGGGAGGAACCGAGCATCTGGGGGATCGGCTTAGCTGAGGTAGCAGGTACGTGCCCCACAGGTCACTGTATACTGCACTTCATTGTTAACCATTTACCTGCTCTAGCTACTGAGATTCTATTAAGTCGAGGGTTCTAAGGCTGGTAAAGCAAGCCACTGATCATCAGCTAAGAGTTAGAGTGTAGATAACTCTGTAGTCTTCTGCTCTCGCCCAAGCTGATTATAGGAACAACGGTCAATGCGTGAGTCGTCTTCCTAGATAAATTCTTTAAGCGTAAGGCTTGCACTTATATTACTTATAGATCTTTTATCATCGAAGCTCTCAAGGAGAGACATATGAGAGAGAATGTCCCAATCGCTTATGTTTACTTCAGCAATAAGGACACCACAATCCAGTTTCCGGTGAAAGTGCTGGCTAGCATCTTGCAGCAATGGGTGTCGCAGAATCCAAGCTATATTGCAACTCTCCCAGCATCCCATGCCGAACATACGCGAAAAACATACTCAACCTACAGTCGCTGAAACAGTCTCGCATCTTGTGGATATCAAGAGCAGCTTTGCGAGGAAATTTCTGGTTATCGATGCACTTGATGAATGCCCTGACG
Organism: Waltergamsia citrina; assembly: GCA_022814615.1. NCBI lineage: Eukaryota > Fungi > Ascomycota > Sordariomycetes > Hypocreales > Bionectriaceae > Waltergamsia > Waltergamsia citrina. The sequence goes on along the minus strand of JAKLNE010000051.1, from coordinate 101,659 downwards.
TCGACGATGTTCGGCACATATTTATGATGGGGTCGAGAACGCTACAGCAAGACATGTCTATAGTGCTTATGTGCAGGCCCATCCCGGGTTTGGACAAGCCCTATGACAACTGCAAACACATCACTGTTGAAGCTCACCAAGGCGATATCGAACAATACCTCCTCCAGCGACTTGAAGACACAAGAAGTATGAGGAGGCATGTCGAGGCAGAAGCTAATTTGCGTGATATAATCATATCCGTAATTCTTCAAAAGATTAAGGGAATGTCAGTCTGCTTATAGAGGTTGCCCCTTGACTAGATTGCGTGCATTGACAATTAGCAGGTTTCTCATGGACCGACTTTACTTGGACACATTGGTCAACAAATCCACGTGCTGAAAGATCAAAACAGCTTTGGAAACTTTGCCTGAGGGTCTTGACTCGATATATCAGGAGTTGATGATACGGATAAAGATCCAGAACCCAGTGCTGCGCTGGACTTGAGAGATGAGACAGGCCGCTCAGCACTGCACCATGCGCCGGCGCGAGCGCATTTGACCACAGTTCTCCAGTTAGAATCAGACGGCGCTGCATCGAGCAGCTGATATGGGCCACCTTTCTGTTATTAAGTTGCTCTTGAGATACGGCGCAGACGCCAGAGCGAAGGATGACTGCGGATGTATATACGCCCTTTTATCGAGCTACTGACCAAGGTTTTCAGGATGTAGTAGCTATGTTAAGGCCTTGTATGAAGAGGTAAGAAGGTGTTCAGAATAGACAATATCTGTTTAGTTTAGTTCACATCATGTGGTAATTACCAAACAATACTCTTTCTCTACACGACCCCCACTTACGGTCTTCCCGTCATTACGGGCGTTATTTTGGCTGAACAAAACAACAGATGCCAGTGGTAGGGGTGATACTGATATTGGGCACGCACGCGCCACGTGCTTCTCCGCACGGATTACCTGAACGATCGTATCTCTGGGTTCTTTGAGTAAGCCACCATGACGCTCTGAACCTCCATTAGCGAATCCTGTGTGCCTGCGCTAACGCCTATCGCCCCGTTTATTTCTCACTAGAGCAGTTCGGTGTCAACCCCGGGAGCTGATCCTTGTCTCCGCAATCTTCTGTTTACTGTACAGTCTGCACTGGACATTTGACCGCTAACAAGGCCAATGGGAGGGATCTAGATCCAGACGGGGAAAGCGACCCGCGATAATGGCGACATAATTCCCTCTGATGGTGCCGCCAGCAGGGGTGGGGGTATTGTGACGATGACGCTGGCCCAGAGGTGGACAATGGAACCTTTTAAGGATGGCAGGGCCTCATCTCGCGTGCGTTTGAGCTGGACCTCAGCTTTGTTTATCCCAAGTGAGGTCACTCATTCTCCGCCTTAGGTTCTGTGGTACATCCGCGAATATGGTCCGTCAACATCTCGCCTTATCGCTCCTGGCTGCGCTGCCCCATGGGCTCGCGACTCCAGACTGTAACAATGGAGAGCCTCGACTGGGCGCAGTCGCTTCCGAGGTTGATGTTTGCAGCGAAATTGGTACCGACTTGCTAAAGGATGGAGGCAATGCTATCGACGCCATGGTCGGCACGGTTCTTTGCGTTGGAACAATTGGCATGTATCACAGTGGCATTGGTGGAGGTGGCTTCATGGTGTTGAGGACAGACAAGGGCGAATACGAGACGGTCGACTTCCGTGAGATGGCCCCGGCTGCTGCATTCGAGGACATGTATAAGGATGATGAGGAAGCGTCCATCTATGGTGGGCTTGCCAGGTAAGAAGACATTGAAACTCCACAGATGCCAGTACGTGGCATTTGCAGCTTGTAATACTAAGTACGGATGTTATAGCGGCGTTCCTGGCGAGCTTCGAGGTCTTGAATACATCCACAAGAAATATGGTACTCTCAAGTGGACCGAGGTCTTTGCCCCTGCCATCAAGTTGGCCAGGGACGGCTTCACTGTGAACGAGGATATCGTCAAGTACATGGACCAGGTCGATCCCAATGACTTCCTCGTCGAGGACCCGACCTGGGCCATTGACTTCGCTCCTGACGGCGAGCGTGTCAAACTCGGCGACACTATGACCCGCAAGCGTTATGCGAAGACGCTTGAAACCATTGCCAACGAAGGCGCCGACGCCTTTTACAGCGGGTCTATTGCTAACGCGACTATCTCGGCTTTACAAGCTGCCAATGGCACTATGACCTTGGATGACCTGGCCAATTACACCGTGGCTATTCGCGATCCTGTGCACATCAACTACCGTGGTTATAAGGTCACCACCACCAATGCGCCGTCTAGTGGTGTAGTTGGACTAAGTGCCCTCAACGTCCTCGGCGGTTACGACAACATCGGCAAACCGGCATACGTGAACGAATCGACTCACCGAATCGACGAAGCCTTCAAGTTTGCGTATGGGCTGCGATCTGAGCTGGGAGACCCCTCGTTTGTCGACGGACTGGACGAATACACTAAGAAGATGATTTCGTCTGAGCTGGGCGACGAGGTTCGATCGAAGATCTCCGACGAACAGACCTACGAGATGCCGCACTACAATCCAAAGGGGCTGGAGGTGCTCGATACCCCTGGAACTTCGCACATCGTTACCGCCGATGCCAATGGGTTCGCCGTGTCTCTAACAACAACTGTCAACTTGCTCTTCGGGTCTTGCCTGATGGTCCCTGAGACGGGCGTGATCATGAACAACGAGATGAACGATTTCAGCATCCCCGACGTGGAGAATGCCTTCGGTTTCCTACCCAGCCCCGCCAACTTTGTCCGCCCCGGTAAGCGGCCCCTTTCGTCTATTACGCCCATCATTGTCGAGTCGGAGGACGGCAAGCTGTACTACGTTATCGGCGCTGCTGGAGGAAGTCGCATAATCACTTCGACCATCCAAAATGTCATTCACGTTCTTGACGGTGGGCTTAACGTCGAAGACGCTCTTGCAGAGCCGCGTCTGCACGATCAGCTTTCCCCTGCGGAAGTGACATTCGAGTATGCGTTCGACAACCGCACAACTGCGTATTTGGAGGAGCTTGGGCACAATGTGACCTGGGTAGCTCCCGGGCAGAGCGCGTCTCAGGGTCTACGCGTGTTGCCTAACGGCATTTTTGAGGCTGCTGGTGAGCCGAGGCAGAAGAACTCCGGTGGTGTTGCTGTGTAATGACATGACATGAGCAAAGAATACTATTGATGATATAGTTTGCAGAAATACATAATTTTGATACTACTTATATCTAAGCCCATTTTCGCTCACTGGGCTGGCCAAGGGTCAATCTTGAGGTCCTTCCAGATTGCTTTCCACCTTTCAGCCTTCTTCTCAAAAGCATCCTTTGTACCGAGAAACGTGTTTGGCCTCACTTTCATGTCGAAAAACATGGACAGCCCCTGGGGTGCATACACAGCCCATTCTCCATCATCCAAGATGCGCACCCCGAGCATCGCGCTGGTCGAGATCCATGAGTCTATCCCTTCCTCGACGCTGTGGTGCGGAGAGCATTCTACACCGAATTTCTTCGAATACCACAGATGAACACGGGCCTGGTTCCGAATCTCGACCTCTACGGGGAGATCTGCGAAAAGCTTTTTGCCGCGTTGGATGACTTCATCTTCGGCCTCATAAGACAGATCTGATGGGTCATAGTAAACGAGATCGTAGTCATTGATTCCTGTCTCTAGTGGTAGCGATGAGACGGAATTCCAGATGGTTTGCGAGAGCGCGCCTGCAGCAAGGTACCAATCTGGTAAGTTCAAAGTACCCGCGCGGTTGAGAACAGTCAGGAGGGTTGGGTTTCCCGATAGGACTTCACGGAGATGCTGGAGTTGGAGGTGAAGCGGGAGGCGAGCGGGGTTTGTGCCGTTGTATGCCATGACGTTTATTTAAAAAGATGCACCATCTATGTAGTCTTACAGTGAAGATCCGTTGACGTCTTTCAAAGCCAGATGTTCATTCTAAATCCCAAGGAAGTAGAAGCTCGATGGGAAACACAAGTAGATGGCTAGGCACCAATGTCTGTAAGGTTCCTGGTGGGCAATTTAGATAGAAAGTTCGCTTGGAGTTCTTGGAATCAACGTGGGGTTCTCGTTGTCTCCACCCCCACTATCATCAATTCACCAAGAACTTGAAGAGATCAAAGAGGCGCTTAGTATGTCGGCGCCTTGTTGACATTAAACGATATCTACAGACTGTATTAGCAGTCAACCTAGATCAACTCCGACGACCCGTATTTGTTACCCGAAACCCTAAAAACAATGAGCGCTCAGGTTGACAAGTTGGAGGGGCAGCTGGTCGGCGACCCCGCGCCGGAGCTCGTCGAGGGGCGCATCTGGGTTGACGGCTGCTTCGACTTTTTCCATCACGGTGCGTCTCCCCTTTCCTAACCGTCGCGCTTCTACTGAGTTTGGATTTCGAGGCCATGCTGGTGCCATTGTGCAGGCTCGCCAGTTGGGCGACGAGCTTTACGCTGGCGTTCACTCGGACGAGGCCATCTTGGCCAACAAGGGACCTACTGTCATGACCCTAGAGGAGAGGTATGATCGCGCCGGAAAGCCTCAAGAGTCCAAAAGTTACAATACTGACCGTTGATTGATGGTATTTATAGAGTCGCCGCTACCGATGCCTGCCGCTGGGTCACCCGCTCCATTGCTCACGCTCCCTACGTTACCGCGCTCCCTTTCATCTCCCATTACGGCTGCAAATATGTAGTCCACGGCGACGACATTACATCTGACAGCGATGGAAACGACTGCTACCGCTATGTAAAAGCCGCAGGTCGCTTTAAAGTCGTCAAGCGCTCCCCCGGAATTTCCACTACAGACCTTGTCGGCCGCATGCTCCTGTGCACTAAGACGCACTTTATTCCATCGCTCGAGAGAACATTGGCAGGTGAGGAAGGGGCTGGCGATCCAGAAGAGAGGAAATCGTTAGGGAAACAGATGCTGGAGCGCATGAAGCTCTACGCGACGGATGAGACGGCCAAGGCTCCTGGGGCGGATGTCTGGTTCTGGTCAGCGGCTGAGGATGCCAAGACTGTACCGCCCGAGGAGGAAGTCAAGGGATCATTCAGACACTTGATTCAGGGCAAAGGGCCGCTACCTGGACAGCGCGTCGTTTACGTTGATGGCGGGTATGATCTTTTCTGTTCTGGGCATATTGAGTTCCTCCGCCAGGTCGTTCTGAAGGAAGAAGAACTCGGCAAACAGAACGGGTGGTTTGAAGAGGAGGCTACCGCTGCTCGCAAGGCCAAGAATAATGGGAAAGACTACGCGCCCGCTTACGTCGTGGTAGGCGTTCATGAGGATGGGGTCATTAACCAGTGGAAAGGCGTTAACTACCCGATCATGAACATCTTTGAACGCGGTCTATGCGTTCTCCAGTGCAAAGTGAGTGAATACTCTGGTTCCCATCGGTATAAACCTTACCAAGCTGACCAAAAACCGCAGTACATCCACGCCGTCGCCTTTGGGGCGCCATTCACACCGACCAAGACGTATTTGACAACACTACCAATGGGCGCACCTTCAGCTGTCTACCATGGACCAACAGCATTTATCCCGCTTACTTACGACCCCTACTCCGCCCCTAAGGAGATGGGGATCTACCAGCAGATTGGCGAGCACGCCTTCTCCAATGTCAATGCGGGTCAAATCGTGCAGCGTATCATGAAGAGCCGCGACATGTACGAGGCACGTCAGCGGGCCAAGGGCGTAAAGTCCGAAGTCGAGGCTGCAGCTAGACAGAGAGAGGCGCTAGAGGAGGAGCAAAAGAAGAGGGAGGAAGAGAGGATGAACTGATCATGTGTCTCTATTGTGTGTCCTTGAGCTCGGCGTTGGTGGTGTTGTGACAAAAAGGGTCTTCAACAGGCCTATGTCCAACAAGCAAGCCCTTTGGACCAATTGACTTTACCTGCAACTCTATCATATTATCAATGACTTTCGCACATGATGGCTTTTGATCGTACAACGCATAGTATTGTGTGTGTGCGTGTATGTGTGTGGTCACTATTGGTATGCTACCAAGCGGCTATTAGCTATGCATGGGTAACATCAACGGTGCTTACCGTACCCACGAACTGCCCAGAATTGCTGCAAGTCAAGATCAATGCGGGAAGTCAGTCCGACGGCGGGCGCGCAGCATCTCGTCGTCATCTGTTATCTTTTTTTGGTTTGTGTTCTGTCAAATTTGTGCTATTACACTGCAAGAGTTCAATGCACGGCTCTCTTTCGGTTTAAGCGACCGTTGCAGCAGGGCAATTCGCGGCTAGAAACGGGCAACCACCAAGACAAGACCCAAACTCAGTTCCGCCCTCGGCTCGGACTGGTCAATTCTTGTCTACTACTCTAATTAGCTCCCATGACTGTAGAATTGGGTTCATGCTGTCAACCTGCAGGCTAGACTTTGCGTCCCCCCTGGTCATGTACATGTATAATTGAAGCAAGGGGGAGAGATCCGCTATGAGAGGAGCGAGATCGGACGTCAAGACAGCTGCGAGTCATCATCTTTCCGTTCTCGCTTTTGGCACTGACAAAAGTCAGCAATGGCTGACAGAGTACGTCTTGTTCGGGATCAATGGCAATGCCGCAATCGCAGGCGCGCCCTATGTGTCACACCAAGACAGGGGCACAAAACCTGTACGAGTAATAGTGACGATAAGAGATTTGCAGGTTTGCATCGATATCAACGCACGTCTGTGGGGCACAGAGTTGGCTTGGCACGGGGGCTCCATTTCAGGTTCTCCAGAGAACGGCCCCGTTCCGCCGCCCGGTGGTCATCTTCGTGGACAGTTCTACTTTCCATGGTAGCTGTTGTAGGTTATCTCGGGCCCCCGTTTTGCCAATTGGTCTGCGTATTCTTGGTCTTTGTGAACAATCGAGACTCTTTGGGTGACTGGGTTGACCGCATTTGATAACGCCTCTGTGAATCCCCGGGGCAGGGCGTCTATACTTTATAAGTTACCACAATGGCAGGCGGTGAACACATAAATAAGACAGCCCAACAGACCGAAATAGAAGGACACCGTGGTGAATCGACAATTACAACTGGATCGTCAGAAAACTAGAAGGCGGGCAGAAACGGATACAAACCTAGGCACCAAAGTCGGTCACCTGCCTCTCCGAGTGGATCTCCTCCATCTCCGCCACGCCGTCGCCGCCGAACTCAAGGTAAAATTCTCCCTAGCGAAACCCACACTGCCCCGTGACTGACTACGGGTACTCGTACTAAGTCCAATGTAGCAGTTTTCCCTTTTCTTTCGGCGGGTCTGTGCTTTCCGCTCCGGAGTTTCATAAGAAAATTCCCAATTCGCCATCCTTTTCATTGTCTTCCTCCGTTGTGACTCTTATACGGTTCAATTGCTCTTCCAACACTCATTCTCTTGGAAGGAATCAACGACACCCTCATTTCGACCCACGCCGTCCTCTGGTAATAGACATTCATAAGAACGCTAGGAAAATGGCACCATCGGCTATCCAATCCCAGGATGTCAACCTGACCGCCCACGCTGTTCAAAAGAAGGACGCTCAACCCGCCAAAGCTGCCCCTAATGTTCCCCTCGATGCCTCCAAGCTCACCTACAACCTCACTGCCTCGCCTAGGACCGTTCCAACGGAGGATGTCGCCAACTCGGGCTTGGAGACCATATGCACGGACCATATGGTCACTGCCGTCTGGAACGCGGCCTCTGGCTGGGCTACTCCGGAGCTCAAGCCTTACGGGCCCCTGAGCCTTATGCCTACGGCTTCATGCCTACACTACGCCACTGAGTGTTTCGAGGGTCTCAAGGTCTACCGTGGATATGACGGCGGTCTTCGTATCTTCCGCCCTGACCGTAATGCCGCCCGCATGCGCATGTCCGCATCTCGCATCTCCTTGCCTGTGTTTGAGCCGGAGGAACTCATCAAGCTCATGACCGCTCTACTTTCTGTTGATGGCCCCCGTTGGCTACCCCGTGAGCGTCCTGGTACTTACCTCTACATCCGTCCCACTCTCATTGGCACACAATCCCAGCTCGGTGTTCAGGCCCCCAAGGAAGCTATGCTATACATCATTGTGAGCTTCATGCCACGCCTGGATAGCCCGGCTGGTGGTATGCGCCTTCACACCTCTCCCGAGGACATGGTTCGCGCTTGGGTTGGTGGTTTCGGATACGCCAAGGTCGGTGCCAACTACGGCCCTTCCCTAATGGCCACCCAAGATGCCCGCACAAGAGGCTACCACCAGATTCTCTGGCTGTATGGCCCCGACGCTGAGTGCACAGAGGCTGGCGCCAGTAACTTTTTCGTCTTGTGGAAGCGCAAAGATGGCCGAAAAGAGCTTATCACTGCTCCTCTCGATGACAAGCTGATCCTGGACGGTGTGACTCGTCGCAGCTGCCTTGAGCTGGCCCGTGAAAGGCTTGGGGATGATGTCGAGATTACAGAGCGCAAGTACAGCATTGACGAGGTGCTAGAGGCTGACTCTGAGGGCCGCATTCTCGAGGCTTTTGCCGCTGGCACGGCTGTAAGTTGATCCTAGTCGAAAGCATTACTTTTGCTTTCATATGAACTTGTGAAACCTGACTTATTCATAGTACTTTATCTGCCCCATCTCGCAGATTCACCACCGCGGTCGCGATGTCAACATTCCCATGGGCCCCGAGGGATCACCCGCCGAGGTCACCAGCAAGATTAAGGGCTGGATTGGCGACATTATGTATGGCCGCACCCAGCACGAGTGGGGCGTGGTCATCCAGGAGAAGGAGTAAAGTTGATGGTAAACCTAGAATCTAAAAAAAGGCAACGATACTTCCTTTCGTGAGTGGAAAAGACGGCGTTCAGGCGAATTCCTTTTGAATTGAATTGTGGTGAGAGAAACGGTGGCATGATGAGCGTGCATATGGAGAACTAGATAAAATGGTGAACAACGCAGTCAATTAACAACTTGATATGGTAGCTACTATTAGCAATTGTGACATGGCGAAACGATCGGGTCTATTCATTCAATTTTCTCAGCATCTCGGCAGTCTCGGACTGCATACCTTCTTTGAATTGCTGCACAGTCTCAGTTTTGACGGGTTTATTGATGAAGAGAATGCTCGTCTTACCTCGATGACCTCGTCGAGCATTGAGCCCTTCTCCATCGCAATCTTCTCAGCTTCCTTTTGGAAGATTGCGGTATCGTCTTTCTCAAAAGCGTCCCGCCATTGCGCATCGCGCTGCTGATTGTTGTGCGCATCATGTAGCAATCTCCAGGCATTGTCCTCGGCTGACAGACAGTCGCTCCATTCGGAAGCCAGCGCGGCCAGTTGATCTTCTGCCTTGCTGAGGTCGCGCTGTAGAACTGACAGGTGATCTTCCACAGTAGATCGTGAGAGGCTTTGACTGCTGCATAATGTTCGAGATAAGGGCCATTCAATGTTCGAATACAAATCTGTATTCGTTTGCAAGGCAGTGGAGGAGTCATGAGAAAGTTGACTGATTTGCTCCCCAATACCAGCATTGATCTCAAAGAGCCGCCTTACAGCCGACTCATGCATTGATGAGCCAGTGTTTTTGAACACATCTGTGGCATCTGTCAGTCCAAGCGCCAAGAGGATAGCTGGCTTCGGTACTTGCCTGTCAATTGCAGCAAAGATACATGAGGTTTCTCCGCCTGACTAGCTGCCGGCGGCCGAGTACACGTGGGCGGTGGGCTGAGATCTAAGTCGAAGCTTGCTTGAAATTGTTCAAGTACTTGGCGACATGCATTTGGTGAATTGGGAAGATTTTTCGCGTTATGCTGCTCGTCTTGCACCCCGACACTGCGAAGTCGCGCACGAAAACCGGACCCTGACGGATGCTCATTGCTGGACAAGGCAGGGGATGGGCTTTGAAGCCGGGGATTGGCGCCTTTGCTTAATTTATGAGGCATCCTTGGACAGGCCAAGAGACAGAGTGAACATGTGAACATGCGTTTGATGCAGGAACAGGCGACTTGAGGAAGTGTCGAGCCTTGACAAGAATAGAGGAGCAAATTTTGCAACAGATGTGCACTCGGCCATTAACGTCCTAATTCGAGTGACTTTGACCTTGTCTAGGCAGGAGCTGGCTTATCAAAGTCCCGTTCCTTCCATCTTGCGCGCTTCGCGACTTCTGCATGTCGAAGAGTGGTGCCTGAGGCTGTTGGTTAGAAATGGAAGGAGTCGCCGGCGTCGTTTCGCATGATTTAGAGTGGTCAATAATCTGGGGCAGCAGTAGTAGTAAGCTGCCACTATTATAGAGTAATGGGAGCGAATGAGGTGTAACTCGTGTGAGATAGCAGCTCTATCCGGAGTGAAGCTCCAGCCTTTGATCAATCAGATCGACAATCGTTTCCCATCCGACCATTGCACCCTCTCCGACATCTCCGCAAGCCAGGGCTTTCTGCGTTGGACGGAGTATCTCGACCCAGCCTTGCTCACCACCCCAGTCCTCCTCTAGGACCCTGATATGACGAGCAGTAACGGGATGCCTCCACATGGCTGTGTTCATGGCGCAAGCGACGACAATCCTCTTGCGCCTATCACTGTCACCTGGGCCATCCACAGTGCCTGTCGTATCCCACGCCCTTACGACAGACAGCATCAGCGAGTCCGACATTCCGGCTACCATCTTGGCCAGCGAGTTGGCACTTAGAGGTGCTATAATCATGAGGTCGGCCCACTTGCGCAACTCGATATGGAGAATAGGGGCGCCGCGCGTCCATGAAGGTGTCCATTCCGAAGCATCATAGTATATGCCGTCTACGTTTGGAATTTTGGCAACCTCATCTAGGCTTGGTTGTTCCTTGGACTGGCCTTGGAGAAATTCCGCAGCGGAGGGCGTCATAATCAGCCGAATGGATAGATTCATGCGCGACGACAGTGCTGTGACTATCGGAAATATTTTTATAGTCGCCACGGAGCCCGAGGCTGCAAGTAACAAATGATGTTTGCCATCACCGCGAGCTGAGGCTACATCTTGGGCAGGATCAGTAGACCCCGTGCCACCGGGACCTTGGGGCCGATGCGGGGCCATCAGTTTATGAAAAGGGGCTTGATACAATGGAAATAAGTGTTTTGGTCATGGATAGGGTACGCAGGCTGGTCGATATTGGACTTCAGGAGCTCATTCAATGCCGGAGCTGGTCGAACGGAAGTTAGAGTCGCAACCACCCGCCTTTATGTATGGCGCGTGGTTGATTGGTCAGCTGGACGGCCCAAGGCCGGACCTACCCCACAGCGCTTGGTCCAGCGCATTGCATCACTAATACGGGCGCAATCCGATGCATTTCTCATGATTTTTCCCAAGCCCATCATCAATCCATCATCAACCCAAGATGTTTGCGCGCACAATCACTTCCGTATGTCTTTTCTACCCTCGCGTTCGAGCACTATCTGTTATCTAGCTAACACATTCTTTAGAGCCTTCGTAGGCAAGCTTTTCGCCCAGCTGCGGCTGGCTCAGCTGTCAGGGCTTCGGTCCCAGCTTTCCGAGCTCAGCCGATGTTGACGCCCTTCCAAGTGCGTCTCCTATCCGATGAAACCAAGTCTGCCATCGACAAGGCTGTTGCCTCGGCACCCGTTGTGCTTTTCATGAAGGGCACGCCCGAAACACCCGCTTGTGGCTTCTCTCGCGCCGTCATTCAGATTCTCGGCCTGCAAGGCGTGGATCCTTCTCGATTCGCCGCCTTCAACGTGCTCGAGGACCCCGAGCTCCGATCCGGTATCAAAGAATATTCAGACTGGCCGACAATCCCTCAGCTTTACGTCGATAAAGACTTCGTCGGCGGCTGCGATATTCTCGTATCTATGCACCAGAGCGGCGATCTAGCCAAGCTATTCGAGGATAAAAAGGTTCTAGTCGTGGAGGGAGAAGGAGAGGGCGAGAAGCCTCAGTAAGGGAAGTTGGGAGGAGAGTGGTGTATATTAAGAAACATCTAATGTGTATCAGCAAGGATGTAATCCTATTGTGGCTGATACCAATGTACAGATACAATGATAGACTGGCCGGCTCTCTAAAATGCGAAGAGATACCCTAGATAGGGTCGATTTAAGCCGGATACGCACCGCCATCTGCCCTCATGTCGCTTCCTGCTGACCAAAGCGGCGTTCCCTCGACTGTGTCGACTGTGTACCTGATAATCTGACCACGGCCGAACAAGCTGCGCTTGGGGCCCTTGATTACCCTAACCTTATGACCTAGCTTCTCCAAGCCCTCAATCGTCTCTTGGGGCATCCCATCTTCTAAATTCACCGTCCACCCCAGGCCGTTGCTATCATCCGGCTTGGTCGCTTTGATGCACACGCGAGGCGCATCGAGCGCTTGCTGGGGGTTGAGCCCTCCCACGACCTGGCCCAGCAACACCTGCACATGGCCCTGCGGCTGCATGAAGGATCCCATAACCCCGAAAGCTGAGTGGAGAGATCCATCAGAAAGATTGGTGGTCATTCCTGGGATGATAGTATGATACGGGCGCTTGCTCGGCTCCAGGCGGTTGGGGTGCTTGGGGTCAACAGAGAAGTTGGCTCCTCTATTCTGGAGTGTGAAGCCGCAACCCTTGGGCACGATAGCCGACCCGAAACCTTCGTAATTGGAGTTGATGAACGATGCAGCGTTGCCTTCAGAATCCGTGACGGCAAAGTAGACGGTGTCAGAGCTTTGCAATGCCGGCGAAACAAAGTCTTGGGGCGTGCCTGGCTGCACAGGGTCGGAGGCCTTATCTGGATTGAATAGCTTTGCTCGCTCGGCGAGATACGCGGGGTCCAGCAAGCCCGCAGCTGGAACCTTTCTGACGTTGGGATCCGTTACATACCAAAAGCCGTCGGTGAAGCCGAGCCGAAGGGCCTCGACGATGGCGTGGATGTATGGAGCAGTGTTGAAATCTTCGGGCTTGAACGTGGGAAGCGTACCCTGCTTCTCCATTTCCTGCAAAATTCCCAAAGCGATCAAGGCCACAATACCCTGTCCGTTTGGAGGATGCTCCCAAAGCTCAATGCCTCCATTCTTATCTTTGCTCGCTAGGCCTTGGCCGCTGAATTTGAGAGAGATGGGTTCTACAGGCTCGCTGCCAGCTTCCAGATGCGCCTTCAAATCGTCTAGTTCAAGAGCACCGCCCTTATCCTTGACAATTTTGACTATCTCTTCTGCAATTCTTCCGGTGTAAAATCCAGCCTTGCCCTTTTCTGCAAGCACGCGGAAGGTCTCTGCCAGGGTAGGGTTCTTCATAAGCTCTCCAGGCTGTGGTGCTCGGAAACCCTCCTTGGCCGAATCATCCTTCTTAAGCATTTCGGAAAAGTTGGGTGAAGCTTCAAGTATTAGCTTCTCATTGTTGTTCCACTGGAAACTGTTAGATTGATGTATTGCACAAGAAGTGAAGCCTGTTGATTTACCAAGTAGCTCGCTACCTCGGATACCGGAAAGCCTTTCTCGCCAAGCTGAATCGCCGGTGCGAGGATATCTGCCATAGAGACTTTCCCACTTCCGAATCGCTCCCGCGTATCAACCCAGCCCGCTGCGGCACCAGGCGTTGTCACAGCGTGAATGCTAAGTTCGGGTATCTCACCGGTCTCGCCCTCTTTGAGTCCAAGGTCTTTCCGCACGGCGTTTAGGTCAGACTTGGCGGCGGATCTTCCAGATCCGTTCATAGCATGCACTTGCTTAGTTTTGGCGTCCCAGAACAAGATAAACATGTCTCCCCCTATTCCTGTCGAGCAGGGCTCCGTCATGTTCAGGCCGGCGGCTGATTATGGCGATGGATTAGTGACATTCGTTCTTCGTTTAATTTATAATTATGGCTGCTCACCAACGGCGACTGCGGCATCCTTGTGATTCTGTTAGTGCGAAATGACTCTAATGTCAAGCGTATCAGACTTACAGCAGCGTTGCCACCGGCTCGGAGGATCTCGAGACCACACTTCGCAGCGAGCGGTTGCGAACATGATACGATACCTTCTGTGCTATGAACCACACTTCGACGGGAGGGAAATTTGACAAAATCGGCCGACGCCGGCGGGTATAGCGATGAGCTTGGCAATGGCATCTTGTTCGGCTGGTTAAGAATGGACTTTTCTATGCGATGAAGTCGTTTCTACAGCGAATTGGATGAAACAAAAACCGAAGAATGATGAGGGGCTGAGGGCAGACACATCCTCGGCAAAGGGCGATAATGGGGACAGTGGCAAGCCATTTCGCGGGGCGGTTGACGGAGCTGGCGTGTTATGAGGTGGGGGCAGTTCAAGCACGGCGCTGGTGATGTGTCGGCGCCGATGTACGTTACCGAACCGATTTCGCCGAAATGGTCGGCTGCCATCCGACAGCATGTAAATCACAGCGCCATACGTTTTATGAGTAGCGAAGCTTATAAATTTCTCAGCTAGATATCATAGGTATTAAATAATATTTCAATCTAAACTAAATAAATTCTTCAGTTTGAATATTGCGATCGCTAACTCGGGCGAGAGGCCCATCTCATAGTTACTACCTAGTGGTATATCGTAGCCTTAGAAGGGCTCAGGTAATATTTATAGCTTCGACTCGCGGACGGATGCTGATATCTGAGAAAGGTGACTTTCTGCTGCTTTTACTGACTCCAAAGCCATACCATAACCAGCCTGAAAGCCCGTGCCACCAGCTCCGTAATTATGGACCAGCGCGCGAGGCGTGCCATTGATGAGTACTGTATCGAGCTCTATGCGGGCGCCACCTTCGCGGGAAGGCCTGAGTCCAGCGAAAGCTGCGAGAACCTCAGGCTCATTATCTCGGAGGCTGGTATCCAAAATTTTTGTCCGAGACAAAATTGACTCCGTTTCATGTGAGTAAGTGGAGGGGTCACTGTGATCATAGAGTTAGTATGGTAGGCAGACAGCGTAGAAAATTAAGACTTATACCCGTTGCCTTTCTGCATGTATCCTCCTAGCACAACGTTTCCGTTTGAGCCCGGGCGGGGAATGATATATGTCTCGTAGTTTTTGCCATGAAGCATGGAGATCCTCTGTGTCTTGGGTGCCTTCACTAAGACCACCTGGCCGCGGGTGGGGAACACTTTTCGATCTTCAATACCCTTAAAAGTCTTGGCTGCGAGGCCAGTACAATTAAAGACAATTTTGGTTGACGAATTGAGATAGGCTGCATCGATGCTCGGGAGTTTCTGGCGAACGAATTGCACACCATGATGCTCTTTTAGCCAACGGTAGAGGAATTCCGTGTGTTTGGGGGCATTGATCGTCAACGTGGTGCATGAGATACCGAAACTAATTCCGTGAGGAAGATCCTTCTCTGGAAGGATTCGAAACTGCCGAAAATTATATTAGACTAGGGTTTAACGTAGATCGAGTGCTAAGACAACTTACGTCTTCGAGATACTCGGACATGTGCTTGATCTTGTCGCGGGGCACCTGCTCTTCCCAGTATTCAATGGATGGTGTCCGCTGAACGAATGAGTCTTCCGGTCGCTCAGATGCCAACTTCGTGAGATGAGCATAGCCGAGCTTATCCCATCTGAGTGCATTGGCGTCTGTGCCCGAGATGGCGGAGAAGTTGCATCCAGCCCTACGATTCGGTCAGCTTGGTTTGAAGGGAGGCAAGTATATGTGCGTTGATAGACAAGCATAGACGTACCATGGTGATGTGTAATAAGGAGACGTATCGCCAGGCAGATACTCAGCAACCACGGTAACTTGGCGGCCAAGTCCACGCTCAGCCAGGGCGAAGGCTACATTAAGGCCGATGATTCCCGCGCTGTTCAGTTATGTTAGACATCGTAGTGTGTGAGATAAGCGTTGATTGAACTGATTACCCGACGATGACAATGCTGTCAGGAGATGAAGATGCCATCGCAAGGATTCGTTGATTGAATTGCGGAGGAAGGCTAGATTTTCATTGATAATTGTTTTATCAATGATTACCGGGAAGCTTTGCGTCCTTTTGGCGGGGCACAGGCACGATGGAGCGATGACACTGTTGAGGCTGAGGTCCATCGGGCCCATTTCTGGGCGCCGTTGGTGGAGTCCGCTTCCTCTTGGCTCGAAAGCCTTCACTTCGTCATTCTCCAACATAGGCATGTAGAACATGAAATGTAGAGCAGCCGGTTTAAATGTAATACGTGTTACATACATTATCACAGAGCTTGAGACGTTGCAAGTACCCGCAGTCGGTCACCAAAATTCCACATCGCTTCCAATCAACCCCATGTTTAATTGACCATGCAATACCTCGTAACGTGATCAGAGCCCCTAACAGCGGATGGTGACGTTGTTTGGGTCTGTTATGAGTACAGAGTAGATATCGCAACGTTATAGAAAAGAAAGTTTTAGAATGGTGCTTATTATCACCTAGTAGCTGTACAGTACGATCCACATATTGTCCCTTGTTGGTCTAAGATCACCTGTCAAGTATTGCATGGTAAATTATGCAAGGGCCGTAATTGTACGCTTGCCACCGGAGTTTGCGCGTTTCTTGGAGATCGCCGCGCGAGTGCCGGCGTTACGTCCGGGCGCTCCCGGGGCTCCAGTTCTCCAAGGAGTGCCTCCGCAACTCCGGATAGAAGGTTTATCTAGCGAAGTATTATCAACGCCGCGAAAGATGGGCTTATCGCCTAACATCTCCATGCCCATTCGGACTTAAAGTGATTCTTGAAATTAATTGCATCGGCGGAAGACCATTAGGTATACAAAATGGACTGACTGTCAAAACTTATATAATGTAGACTAGCCTCTTGCGATTTCTGTAAAAGTATCATCAAACATATCCAGAAACATTTTCAAAAGACTTCACGCATATTCCATTCCAATATGACTTCTGTGTGGTTCATTACCGGGGCTTCTAATGGCTTGGGCCGTAGTCTCGCTTTGCGCGTGCTTAGTGCAGGACACGATGTTATTGCAGCCATGAGGAACCCGACGCAATCAGCCGAGGCAACCAAATTGATCCAAGACGCTGGCGGCAAAGTCTTCCAGTTAGATTCAACCGAGTCGCAAGAATCAATCAACAAGAAAATGAAGGAAGCAGAGTCCATCTACGGTAGGATTGACGTACTCGTCAACAATGCCGGTTACTCCTTACTGGGTTCTATGGAACGATTTGGGTAAGCATGCGTACAGTGAACGTGTTCAAAAACCCTCACTGACCTGAGTAAAAACAGCGAGGCGGAAATAGAAAAGCTGTTTCAGACCAACGTGTTCGGCCCGCTCTACACGATGCAGGCCGTGTTGCCAGCAATGCGATCCCGGCGCTCTGGAACTATCATCAACCTCAGCAGTACCGCTGGAATA
This sequence comes from Waltergamsia citrina, assembly GCA_022814615.1. Classification (NCBI taxonomy): domain Eukaryota; kingdom Fungi; phylum Ascomycota; class Sordariomycetes; order Hypocreales; family Bionectriaceae; genus Waltergamsia; species Waltergamsia citrina. The sequence goes on along the minus strand of JAKLNE010000051.1, from coordinate 84,419 downwards.
GACGCCAACCCATCTTGCAGCCTTTACGCATCAAGCAAATTCGCCTTAGAGGGCTACACGGAAGCTCTAGCTAAAGAGGTCGAGGAGTTCGACATCACCGTTCTTATCCTTGAGCCAGGGGCTTTCAGAACCAACTTCCTAAACGCCATAGCGCTTAGTGAGAACGGAGTTGGCGAGGCGTACGAGAAGGGACCCGTCGGCCAGGCACTGGCAAAATTTCAAGCCAACTCGGGGAAGCAACCAGGGGATCCGGAGAAGCTGGTTGATCGTGTCGTGGAATTCGTAACAGGGGCGGGCGAAGCTGGGCTCTTAAATGGTAAGGTGTTGCGGCTCGCAATGGGACCAGATGCACATGGCAGGGTAACCAAGAAGATCGAGAAGCTGAGTAGCGATCTGGAGATGACTCGCAGTGTGACTTGTTCTACCAATATTTAAAGCAGGGAGATAGTCTCGGCCTTGAATTAAAACGATACTACGTTGGTAGTAGATATAGCTCTACACGTTTCAATAACAATATGCTTATCATCTTCGAAGGATATTTACGCACAAAATCGAAGAATGCCAAATCTATGTGCTTGCAATTTCTTGCGGTTATCGGCCAGGATAATGACACATAGCAGCACGAAGACGCGTACCCGTCATGGTGGATTGATTCGCAACGCTCAAAAAGGGGACCGTCAGACAGATGTAACCTAGAATATGGCAATCAACTCTGGCGAGTACAGCTCACAAAGACCGCAATTGTCCGTGTGATATACAAGTAATGATTACTGGATTAGTAGATACCAAGTCCACTTTCTTTGTGTGTTCTCACTGCAATACATAAGAGGACTCGGACAAATCCACGAGCAGAAGTAATACGCTAACAATTGCGGTCTTTGTGAGCTGTAATAACCGTAGACACGAGCCTGGGGTAGATGCATTGCAGGGTTCCAGGGTCCGCGCTAAGCTGCATCCATCGGGGATTTTACGTCGCCACCTTACATCTCGTTTCTGCAGAAATGGCCTTTGTGTAAATCCGTATCAGTTGTAGAAAGACTCCTAAAGCTTTCCACAAAAGGCATCTCCCAGCTATCCACTAGCAATCATACTTGGCCCCATATGTCAGGCAAAAGCATCAGGCATCAAGAAATGAACATCGATCTGCCAACTGCGCGCTGAAAACAGGGCCTGTAGGGGTGCCTTTGGGGGTTGCGAATGCGGGGAAGCCTCGTGATCGGAGGCCAGTGCGCCCCACCGGAAGACCGCCCAGATTCCGCCCCAGCTTCTGATTTGCTTGATTCATCTTCTCCCCGTAGCATGCTATCTTACATGTAGTCTTGGTACAGGCACTAGGAGTAGACTACGACGCAACCCGCTAATCCGCGAACCTTCTCAGTCGTCCAAGCAGTCGCACGCAATGATCACGACGCCCTGGGGCGCTTCAGTCGCCAAAAGATCTCATTAGACCTCGTCCAATCATCCTCTCAGCCATATGAGCTCAGATTCCAACGCTCCCATGTCGCAACGCATGTCGTCTGGAGAGCCTTACTCGTCTCCGGAGCAGAGGCACGGCGACTCCAGTCAAGCTGCGGACGGAGGTGGCGGCGGCGGAGGAGGAGGAGGAGGAGGAGGCGCTGCTGCTCCTCGGAAGAAACGTGTACGAAATTGGACAGCAGAGGACCGGGCCGCTCATCGTGTCCTTGAGAGATCTAGGCGAGAGGCATTCAAAGACAGACTGACCGTACGTCCAGCTATCGCTTGTTATACTACTATCTTTCTCTTACTGACGGTTGAGTGCAGAACCTTGCCGCTTTGATCCCTTCGCTAGAAACGACCGACCCAAGCCGATTGTCGAAACATGTCGTACTGGACGAGAGCATCTCCCTCCACACACAGCAGCGCGAGCAGATTGAGGCTCTGAAAGCTGAACGGGATCAGCTTCTCGCTGAAGTCAAAGAACTGCGCGCCAACACTCTAAATGACAGTGCGCCTCCTCTCGGCGCCATACCAAGTCATGGGGACATCCCAGGCTTAGACAATATACCACAAAATGATTTAGGACTGCCTAGGCAGGATTGGAGCCAACTCCCAAGCAGCGAAATGGATGGTACACGTCTGGCTGGTCCTGCGATAGACCACTCTGGCTTCGTCGCGTCAGGCTTGATTGGCACTGCCCCGACCAATCGTGCCCAGCAATCGTGGGGCTCGCCTGATGTGGCCATTAATAGTGACAGTCATCAAGGGATCCCAATGAATGTTGCCCCGATGATGTCGCAACAATCTTGGCAAATAGACCCCGATTCGACCATCCCTGCAGATTCTGGGTCACTATCACAAGAAGGGTTGCCTTTCCAGATGCCACAAATGCAAGCCCCAGTGCCTTTGTTCTATTCAAATAACTATAGCGGTTGATCATCTGTTCAGCTTCTATGTTTTCTATCGTCGAAGAGCTCATGCAGCCTTCATGGCCTTCTCAACCTTTTCTTGGCTCCGCTTCTCGCCACCCGTGAAGAGCTCCAGTGCAATGGCCAATCTGTTCTTGGTGATAGGGTCGGCCTCGATGGCTTTCGTGAGCTCGGCACCACCGTTGGCAAGGTAGTCAATGTCGGTACTCGCAAGCTTGCCGTCCCAATCGGCAGCGGCCAAAGGGTCTATAGTGGACAGCTTCTTCAGGCGCTCGGGCGTCGGTACGGGGTTTTTATACACATGCTGCGGCTTCGGTGCGCCCTCTCCTGGCTGCTTGCTGGCGTCGTACTTGAGCTCGGCGAGCTGATTGAGCACGGTGTGAGAGATGGTAGCGGAGTGGCATCCAAGCTCACCGGCTGCCATGGCTTCCTTTGGGGAGATGAAACTGCGAAATTTATCGTCAGTAGAGGAGAAAGGAGTACACGGCATCACAGGACAAACCTTGCATTCTTGAGCAGGGGCTGTTCACGACCAGTCTCCTTGTAGAGTCGCCTATAAGTTTCGAGGATCTGATGGACCCTCGCGCTCATGGGATGCTGGGTAGCTGGATCTTCGACATCGGGCCAAAGCGACAGGTCGTCGTGGGCTTGGGTTTCTACATTGCCACATCAGCCTCCTTGCAGTAAATGGTTATCCAGTTCATTAGGCTTACCGTTGAAGTAGGGGCTTATGTAAAGCATTCCAGCTTGGCTACATGCGATAGCTTGAGGGAGGCCGAACAACGCGGTGCCTAGAGTTGGGATGCCTTCAGACGAGAGAATCTTCGCTGCGTTCAGCGCTGCTCCCGTGGACGGAATCTTGATGCAGTAACGGTCCCTGCCGATTCCTGCCCTCGCAAACTCCTTGTCGTACAGATGGGCGTGATCAAGGGTGGCCTGCGTATCATAGGCTTTGGAAGGGAGTGTCTGCAGCAGCACGCGGCCACGGATGAAGTCAATGTTCTTCTTGCACATCAGAACGGCCTAGCGACATGTGTTAGTTTCGCCTCCTAGGCCCTTATCACTTTTGGGACAATACTTGCCATCCGAGTGTAAATGGCAAGCCAGCCTTGGTCTTTAAGCTCCTTGGTCGTCTGCGCGAGAAGCTCGGCATTGGAGGCATCACCCAATTGAATATCGACCCAGAGCTGATTGCTGGTCTGATCGTTCGGACGGATGGGCATTTTTTTGATGTACTCGGGGTCCATCCAATCAACATCAACATTCACTTGACACGTCTTGGAATCAGCTGCAAGTCATTTTGAATCACCTCCGCTCATACTTACACTGCTCCTCGAGCTTTTCTAGCCATGTTTGCGAAGCCATGATCGCCGTCGTTTCGAGTTCGTTGCTTTTGGGAAAGGGAGTTTTGGGGGAATCTTGCAGACGCGGTTGTACCATAGTGGCATTCATAGTGAGAAGGGGCGATCTAGGGTCTTAAATACATTATCAATCTGCCGTCACAGAGAACAGCGCTTCTTCAAAGCTTCTCGGTCTTAAGTGGACCTCGAGAGCATCAATGTCGCCTCCGAGCTTGTGTGGGGTCAATAGCGCGGGTCCTGTCCCCGATCGCTTCTTAGTGTCCTGTGCAGGACTGTCGCTGGACCACGCAGGGCATCTCTATGGCACACGCAGGACATCAGCGCATCGCAACATACACGTGTTTTAGAGATCAAGTTGACTGACATCGAGCATTTACGGCTATTTGTTGTCTGTAACGTGGATCCTTTCAAACGTCACGTACACACTTGTCCGAATCGCCATGGGCCACGGCATCCGACATAAGCAGTTCATGATTTAATCACCCTGATTCCATCGTTTCACACGGAGCAATCAAACGAAATGGCACGGTGAGATACCCAACAGAAATTATCGAACTGAATGGCAATTATTTGATTCATGATTTATTATTGTGTATTCGTGCAGTGATAAACTAATTACATTACATAGAGAACACATCGAGTGAAAAATGCCATCAAGGCTTGACCCAGAATGGTTTCATTCGTTGTTCTCACAGCTTTCCGAATGCAGAGTAATGGATTCTTCTCATATTACGGCCTGCTGTTCTTACGCCAAAGGCGGAGAGTGGCACTGGGAGCGCCGTGGATCCTTCTGTAGATATCTATACCCCCCGAGAAGGCCCGTGTTTCTAGATGGAGCCCTTTAGTCACAACCGGATATTCCCGTCTTGTGTACCGCGCCACTTATTCCTCTGGGTAATCAACAACCTCGTCGAGCTTGTAGAGAGGCTCGAGTTTGGCGTCGCGCTGGAAGACGTATCTTTTTATGAACCAGGGCAGCCAAGTACCGACCTGGTAAGACATGTGACGGCGTGTAGAAACTCCAAAAATGTAGTCGAGCTCTTCAAGCGTTCGCTTCCTAATAACTCGTTAGTGGGTTTCTATTGATCACAAATGTAATTTCCACATGACTTACTTCGTCTCAGGCACGATGAAGAAAATTACAATAAAGGCTAGCATATTGAGGCCGGCATAGAGACCGAAAGCGCCCGTTGGGCCGACTTTAGCAAGCAAGGACGGGAATGTGAGACTGAGCGCGCTTCCAATAGAGTTATTAACGAAGATAGTAGAGCCAGCGCCAAGCTCACGATGAGAGAGAGGGAAAGATTCAGAGAAGTAGATAGAAGGAAGGGGACCCATGCCTACAATGTTCCGTTAGTGATGTATCGTTATAATAGTTGTGCTGTCTCTGCTTACCAGGTCCGTAGAAGGCCGTGAACAGGTAGATGAAGAAGGCGATGCAGGAAATACGTGCACTGTTTGACTCTGGCATGAGGAAACAAAGTCCGGCAGCTAATAGGCACCAGGCCATATTAGGGAAGGTAACCAAAAGAAGGTTACGACGACCGAATGTATCCATAGTGTAAACAGCAGGTAGAGCAAAAAAGAACAACACTAATCCAAACCCCATAGACGCTGTCAAGCTACTTTTTACAGAGTAACCTGCTTGTTCGAAAACCGTGGAGCTGTAGAAGGCCATGCTGGTATGTCTATTAGTCTGAGGCACAGCCATAATCGTTAGGACAGGAACTTACACATTGATTCCTGAGAACTGTTGGCTGATGACTATCCAGGCGCTCGCCACGGTTGCTCGGCGCAGACGAGGGACCGTAAACAACTCAATAGCTCGTCGACTTAAGCTAAGACCAGAAAAGGCCTCTCTCTCTGCCATTACCTGACAATGAGCGTAATACATGTCTCTCGCGGCCTGCATTTCACAATTTCGGATGCGGCAGAAAGCCGTAAAAGCCTTGGTATATCGCCCCTTTTTCATCAACCATCGAGGAGATTCTAGTAAGAGTTAGCACTGAAATCTGAGGTATTTTGGGTAGCAAGACCTACCAGGGCACCACCAAACGAGGATGACAACAGGAACAGCGGGTGCGAAAGCGGCTCCCAGTTGGAATCTCCAAGCTAGCCTTCCAACGCGATAGAAGACCAAGTTGGAGCAGTACCCGACGAACATACCAAACGACACCCACATTTGAAAACTAGTGACCAGACCTCCTCGGATAGATGCAGGTGCTACCTCAGCTGAGTACACTGGAATCGTAGAGATTTTGATGCCCATGCCGATTCCCATAAAGAGTCGACACAGCATCAGACCCCACCAGTTCTGAGTGAAAGACTGCGCGAGCACAGGGAAAATACAAAAAAGACCAGTGAAAAATACGGTTCCACGACGACCCAGCACGTTATTCACTGGATCAGCTGCCCAGGCGCTGAGAAGTCCAAATAGCGTGGGGCCTGCATTGATAACCCCGATGAGCCATGGTTGATCTGCAATTCCAAATTCCTGGGGAAACGATAAATTGGCACCGTTGGCACCTGTATTGTCCCAACCTTGCACAGCAGAGCCGAGAGAGCAAAGAGCAATAGTAAAATAGAGTTGCTTAGGCAAGTGCCAACGATGGCTCACCTCGCGCCTCAGCCAGTACTTGTCGTCTTCGGTGAGATCCTCTATCTGTTCAAACTCACGGGGGCTTTGAGCAGCCAAGGCTCCCCGAAAGAAAATATTCACCTTCTCATGGAATCCGTATTCTCGACAGAAAGCGGACACTTGCGTCTGCAAGTCGTCTCGCCGGATGCCAGTAAGAGGGTTCCAGATCCTAAGCTGTGTTAGGGTATACAAGAGTTTCTGGACGTGGAACAACCTACTTGGTGTTAACAGCGCGATCAAAGTCGGTGCCAACATGCTCCACATGAGCCTCGTCATTGTCTTTGATATCGTCTGAGGGAGACATGTTTCGGCCTGAATTGAGAGGCAGTGTGTCATCTTTGACGAGGCAAGTATCAAGATGGAATCAAAACGCGATGATTGATTCCTATATATAGTCGAGCCACATGACTCGGCTCCCTGGCTCCCGTCGTTCCCCAGACTCATTAGGATGAATGGGTGGGGTCCATTACATCGAACCCCATGGGGCGTCATATTGCCCCATCCCCAGTTCTCTTAGCCCGATTTGAGTCTATTGTTAAACTTTGAGGCTGTGGAACAAGTGCAGAACCCTTCTCCAACCTGACAACGAGCAACATTTTGAAACCAACCTATCGACGAATAAATGTCCTCATACTTAACGGGTTTGATGCTGAATTCTGTATCATATAGAAGTACATGGAAGAATCAAAATCGTTGTAACCGTCATACCTAAGCTGTCGACTTTCTTGTCCGCGACCCTAGGCATGGCTTCGGCCTAAGTGAGGAGAGGGGGACTGTTAGTGCAGTTCGAAACCATTAGCCCGGTTCAGCAAGTAACATGGCAACATTTCGGCACTAAGTTCTGAAAAGGGATACGACCCGCTTCTATGGCTGGAAGACTCGGAGATGCCCTGCGTGTGCCACCAGCGCTTTCGGCTTGTGTCAGCCCATGGCCTGTACAGGTCCCGTCGTGCTCTGTACAGGTCCCGTCGTGCTCTGTACAGGTCCCGTCGTGCTCTGTACAGGGCATCTGGAAAACTTATGCCAAAGCGTTATCGACCACACTATTTCGCAACCTGATTCGTGTTACGGGAATTTTTTCCACAGCTGGTATGCTGATCGTTGATCATAAACGATATTTTGGCGGAATTGCTTCTCGACCTTGAACAATAGGCAGCTACTGCCGACGTCTCACACCATTTTGCACGCAATCTGACAACTTCATAACAGCCCTGTTGGGAACCACGCATCCGGTCGGGGAAGCTCCTGAGGGTTCCCTGATGGCACCTCTTAAAGAAGCATAGAGTTTGGTTGTTTCCTTTCGGAATCTCTTGCTTCTCAGCTGGGATCAATCAAGAGGGAGTTAGTTTCCTTTTGCTTTGTCGTGACTGTACCATTCGTGCTTTGTCAGAGTCATGAAAATTAATGATACCTTGATGATAATATCTTCTAAGCTAAATCAACCTCTATTATAGTTCCTGATTTGTCTTACACGAGCTTCAAGCCGTATAACACTCTTACAAAGTACCTTGTTCTTCAGCTACTTTGCCAACCCAAGCAACGGAAACTATCGATGCAGTACATGTGTACGGATACTACCAGTCAATTGAATGGCTATAATTCCACGTCAGTATACTCTTTGCCTCTTCGAATATCTTCATTAGGTTGCGAACCACGTCTCGTATCTCACCTGTATTTGTGGTCGTCGGTATCACCAGATTGATCCTGGTATGGACTATCTTTCACTAACATAATGATGCTTTCAAGTCTGACCCATACTTTGCCTGTTGTTCGTAGCAGATGCAGATGCAGATGGACGATTTACTTACACAAAGTGATTTCTCCTAAATCTGCGAATAAAATTCTGCGGGCTTGTTTCATGTTATGTTCCTCTCTGCTATGTACGTCTGAAGCGGGCTTCGGCTATAGGTCTATCATCTGCTCATATGCGTTTAAGGTTTATCGGTGTACTGAGTGTGATACAGCAAACTATCAAATTCTTGCCATGTGTCGGGCTTCTGATGAAGTTCTACAATTCGACTGACAGTGGAATCATCAGTAAAAGCTTATCCGGCTCCCTGGTGTGGATCTCGCCGTGGTTTTCGAGATTGAATGCAACGGTCCCAAAAACCCCAGGCGATATCCGGCAAGCCGGGTTGATGTTGACTATTTGCAAAGGATTCATGCATGTGAATCTCCAGGAATGCAACGCTACGTCGCTTTGAGTGAGCACTAGGGCTAGGGCACATGCGCGCATTTCGATTTCGGGTTTTCCTGCGACATTTATGAATCAAAATGCTCTAGATAGCAAAAAGACAAAGCAATTTTGACCTAGGGTCTATGTTCGCGATACTACCTCGCACCGAGGGTCAAGCCCCTTCGAGCGCCCGAAAGAAGTCCCGGCTAGCCAGGTTCCTACAGGGTCCTGGATAGAAATCAGACGGCGATCCTAGCGGTCAGCAATTGGTGTCTAGGATCCCCGGCTTTGAACGCTCATGCATCGCTAGGGAGGCAAAGTCCAGACTGACAATTCCGAGGGAAGAGCAGCAGTCATCAAAGCCGGCAATAGGGAATTCATGGTGCGGGAACAATTTCAATCAGCTGCAATGAAGCGAGGGCTCAGTGACACCCAATTGTCCCCTCTGTTTGTTTCGTCCTTGTCTGGGTTCAGAGCCCTTATCCTGCATGAGTTGGAGCATAAAGATGAATCCACTTGTAAGCCTTGGTCAAGTTTTCTACATGAGCATGAACACCAGATAGAGGATCATCCTGCATGAGTACTTTGAATTGAGGAGCACATCGATCGTAAATACGTATCGCTACATTTCATTACAGCGATTTCCCCCGCAGGCACAAGGACGGCTATAGTTCATGCACACGAATGAGAGGAGCCTTTGGTGACTAGACTATTGGATAATATCAAATGGGACAATCTGTCGGTGAGCAAGACCCCGCGATCGAAGTGAGGAGGAATATGCAACGACAGCAAAGCAAAGGGGCGTAGCGAGGCATAAGATCCTAACAAAAATTTATGATTACTGAGATGATTGTAACGGGAGTAAGGGAAGTAGTAACTCAGGTTCTTTGAGTTGCCCGCATCTTGGCTGCGGCTTAGTTGCAGCAAGCGGCCCGAGCTGATGTTGGTCCGGGCTGGCGTCTGCAGTCATTGGCTTGGTATTCAGTGATACGCTAGATATTCCTTGTCCTTGTGCGATGCCCATGACTCCATATATCAGGCCATTTTCTTTCTCTTCTGGGTTTTGGACCAGAGGAAACGCGGATTCTTCGTCCCTGAAAGCAAAGGAATGAGAGCTACTTGGGGCAGGTTTTGTATTTCTCCGGTAGAATTACGTTGAGATAGCTTTATCATGTTATTGGAGAGTCCCTTCGATTGGATTGACACTATGCATGAACTGGTGGATTCCCCTCTCACCGCCAAACGCAGAATCACATATCGCGTAGACGCCACCGAAAAGGGGGGAGGCTCTGCCCGCACCGGCTGCCTCCGATACTTTCCTTTGATTTTTAAAGCAGCACCTTCATCTGCCACTAGCAGTACCACAATCAATAATAGCCAGAGTCTGAAGCTATCCATAGGACTTAATGGTATCACAGGCCTCGCTTGCCTTTGCGGCGTTTCTGTGAAAAGCCAAGGTGATACCCAATAAGTCCTACAAACCTCTCCCGATGGCTACTTCATTTTCAGTCCACCCACCGAATAAGATACAAGTGCCAGGCCAGAGACTTTGGCTATGACTTCTTTTATTGACCTCTCCTAGCTGCACAATCATAATGCATGCAAGCGTGCGGATACATCAAATGTGGGCATCAACACTATGAGAAGTAGCGACTTCCTATCTCATAAAGTCTGACACTGATTCCAGCCGTATGCACAATAATGTGTGTCAGCTTCACTTAACATGATGAATAAAAGTAGCGAGTGTGGGAGGGTCAACACAGCAGATTGTAACATGCAAGTCGTAAAATCTCATTGCATCATTGAGCTGCGAAGCATCTTTGTGGCGAAGCCACAAGTCTAGACCCGTAGAAGAAAGATTACAGATCACAGGATGGTCATTAAGTAAGATTTTGCGCACATGAATACTACAAGATGCGATTTCATTGCACCAAGCACAACGTGTACGGTCGAGCGTGTTGTTGACGTGGCCATCCAAACAACCGGAGGGCGGGGGACGCACAATATCACATTCGCGTACAGCTCGTGTAATAAGAGTGTCGGGGGAGTAAGCTCATAATTAAGGGCAATAGAATATATTGGAGGTTCCATTAAGTACAGGCTACATGTTTTAGCCCACAGTCTTTACAGGAAATAGACTGATTCTTCGGAGAAAGGGGGGAAAAATGATCACAATATTTTGCCTTCATTCTTTTAGTAGCTAACTAGTCAATGCAAATACTATTGGAAATTTTCAAAATGAGAACCATTCGTCTTTACCACGCCATTTTTCACCACACCATTCTCCCTGAGCTTCCACTGCGCCATTCCTGAGTTGGAAGCGCGATGGTGTCGCTCAAGACCCTTCACAATAGCTCTAGCTACAGGCTCAACTTCATCAGGGTCAACGCCAACTGAAATTCTCATGTAAGGGTCTTCATTGTGAATGAAGGGGGTGGAAGGCCAAACACGGGTGACAGAAAAACCAAGGCCACCACCCTTAGTCATACCAACATTCTCCTCCTCAGCTGCTCTCAACACCAGACTTGTGAACATATCGAGGCTTGGTCTTTTGTTCATTTGTTCTCCCCCAAGAATCTTGATGGTAACAACGTTTCCTCCGTGGCTCCAACCCATCTTGCGCCAGTGCACGGGGAAGTTAAACATCGCCATGCTGGAGACTGCAGTCTCCTTCTCGAGTAATGTGTACAACTTCTCGGCGTTGGTGGTGAGCCTATGCATTCTTGACTGGTGGATTTGATAGTCAATTGGTGGTAAAACGTTGGCCTGACGAGAGTACAAAGTTGTGCCTGTGACCTGACGAATGAGGCCCAGGGTTGCGTGAAACTCCTCTGGGTAGACGAGGAAACCGCACATTACAATGTCCATACCCATCTGAATGTACTTGTGCGCACTTTCATAGTACAGAACCTTAGGCTGCGTAGGACCGTCGAACCAATCGTAGATGGCCATTCCACCTGAAATCAGAGTTCCATCAATGATGAGGTAGCGGTCTGACCAGCCAGGGCGATTCGCTGTGATCTGAGAGAATTTTCTAATGTCGGTCGTCTCCAAGCCGATGGTGTTTGCCATGGGATCAAGGTAGATGGCTTTAGCGTTATGCTTCTCAGCTGCCTCGATGATGGACTCGGCGGAAAAAGTGTCCGCATTGACAACTTTGACGTGATTTAATAAGCGCAAGTGGTCGAAGCACTCGAAGTAAAGATATGGCGAGATGACGATTGTGTCTCCTGCTGTTACGACTTTGCTCATAACAAACTGTTGCAGCACAGTGAAGGCAGCAACGCCGCTAGAGGTCAACAGAAGCTTGAGGGCCTGCTTTTCGTGACCAAGACCCAGTGATTTGAGAAGATTTCCCTCCATCTGCTTGACATCAGAAGCCCCGTAGCGGTCATAGTTGAGCCCCTCAGACTTGTGATACGCAGGATCGAACCACCACACCGTCTTGGATTGGTCGTACGCTGGACTGGCACGCTCCCAGAAGGATCCGACAAAAGACTGCATTTGAACCAGAGCACGATAGCGTTCCTCCATCTGCCACGGAGTCAAAAAGTACTTTGATAGCTCGGCTGGGGCTTGGCCCGGCTGCCCCTGGCTCAGAGTCTTGGTGATAGCCAGCTGCATTTCAAACTCTGCAGTCAGATGTTCCAAGTGGGTGAGTTCTCGGATAAAAAGATCATTGCACCAGTCATCAACACGAGCCCCAATGTCTTTCTCAATACGAGCTCGTTCGTCAAATCGGGTGCGAATAGTAACGGTAGCCTCTTTGAGGCGAGACAGCAGAAGTGACCAAGAGTCAACGATGGACAACTTTGGGGTTTCGTACGACCTCATGTCTTTCTGCCGCGACACAAGATGCATGTTAGAGGAAAAGGGATGACCATTTAGGGGAGAAACCATTTTGTTGGAAGGTAGAGAGCAATTGATAATCTCAATGCTTCCCAGTGTGTGTTTCTCTAATTCAACAGACGTCTGATAGATCTTTTATCAAGGGTGAGAGGAAACATTTACACAGAGACAGAAATTTGGATTATACTAGTAGCATAAAGGATGCTTGATGATTCTTACCGCAGGAATAACTTTGTGGATCTACTTGTCATGCCCGATGTACTTGTACTAACAAGGTGACTTAATCGAACTTTGGTCCATGGGAGGTTCGCCTCCTGCACGAACAACGGGGGCTAGCCAAGGGAGCATTCTGCATGAGTAGAGCATTAGACGACTCCTCTAAGTCGTCTAGTCTACATAGTAGAATGTCGGTGAAAAGGATTACATGCATAAACGGTTAGTTACACCGGGTTTGATACGCGGGCTTACTAGCAGATAGTTCCTCGTCCTGGTTGCTACGAACCCGTCAACGTGACATCGTAGAGACGTATCTGGGATTCACGCAGACCCTCTTCACCACCTTATCTCTCGCAGCCTGAATGAGCCGTCCAGAATGGGGCCACTCTTTACGAACTGCTGTATGTCTTGCTTGCGCAGTTCGGTTCTGCAAGCAAAGCATCCCTCAGCGAACTAGTAAAATGTATGCGACCCTCCTCCTCGAGCCGTACTGTAACACTTCACCAGCTGCGTGGTTGAGCACACTCAACTCATGCGGATATAAGCCTTCACCGACTCGGCTTCTAGCTTATGATCCTTCTCAGAACCACTCCAGAATCCTGCAATAGCGTGGATCTGAACGCAGGCTTTCTCCCTTCTGGCAGGTGCTGGTTGCGGATGGCATTGATGGGATGGGATGCGTGGTACGTTTGCCAACTTACGGACGGGATGCAGCTCCGTCCGTATGCACATTCCAAGGTGGTTGGGGAACTCGGGCTTTTGCAAGCCCAGCATGGCCTACTGGGCAGCTCCGCGTCGATCTGGTACGAAACCCCCCAAGCAGACCAGTGGTCAAGTTTGTGGGCATGTGGAGATCAGAGGGGGAGGGGCAGATCGTCAGACTCAGACAGAACCAGGACGATTGACATGTACATAGCAGGGAATTCTGGGATAGTGGGGTCTGCAGTCTGCAATGGCATGAGGGACTTAGATTCCATGTAATATGCATTGACTCTTGGAAGTAGCTGTACATGGCCATGTTTCTTGACCTGCGAAGGATTCCTAGCCCTAGACACGTTGTATAAGAGTATGAAGATCCAGATACTGAGGCCCTCGCCCTTACCCTTGGTAGGAGTCTGATCTTGACCAAACTGTGTGCTATGCTACACTATAAACATACAAATGCAAATATGCCTCTACTCAACGGAAACATCAAAGGAGACCTAAATGGAAGCCTTAACGGTTACCACAAAGGCGGCGCTCGCCGGGGGCCTCATATCCTAAATGTGCTAGAGGAGCGCTACAATGCTAGTTTCTACGAGTCAATTGCATCCATCATGGCTCTGCGTAAACTATACCTGCAAGATCGGCACATCTTCGTCCGAGGCAAGGACATGATCCCCATCCTCAAGGGCCTCGGCGCCAGAGAGGATGACTTCAACTCTGTTCAGGATATCAGCGATCTAACCGGACCCGACCCGACCCTCGACTATCGAACAGTTACCTATGGCCGATATTGCATCGACGCTCAGACGCGGAGTATTCGGCGGCTCGAAACACAGCCCTACACTCTTACCGTAGAGGAGGACTATAAGCGCCATGATTCGGGCATGCAAAGAATGTTCGATGAAGCTCCTAACGAAATGCAGGGAAACACGGTGGTCCAGGCCCTTATGCTGTTCAAAGCAATGGTGATTCACGGCGTCCCAGTGGCCCCTCGGGACCGACTAGACTACTCCTCGCCCAGCTGGATCACCATCATGTTCAACGCAAGAACGCACACAGCCAAGCACGAAGGCCTCTACGGCGAGCCCGCACTAGAAGGCGTGCATTCTGACGGCTCCGATCACTCCATGACGGTCTTCCTGGGGAGCGACAATATGCAATCTGACAGCGCCGTTACATACCTGCACGACAACCAAGAGAGGACTGGAGTGCAGACGTGGGAGACGAACCCCACCATGATACACGGCCGGGTTCAGCATCGACACTGCCTGGACACTCTACTCTTCGTGGACCATGATTTTAAGCATAGCGTCACCTCACTGTACCAGCAGGACACCATGAGGCCTGCTACTCGGGACATGTTGGTGGTCTTTACCCGCCGGCCCAAGGTCGACGGGCATATCTCAGGGTACGCAGACACATTTGATCTTCACCCCACGTCGCCGCTACATTTGCCACTGTGGTTGCCTTGAGATTTTCTCGCTTTTCTCCCTATTTCGGCATCGGTCTGGCTGTGGTCGGTCGGAAGTGATGCGAGAAGTTGGAGATATATGACATTACGAGTCCATGGGTCGCGTGAAGCTTAGTTGTGTGAAGAACAAAAAGGGGACGGAAGGGGTAAAAAAAAAGAAAGGCAAAAAAAAAAAAAAAAAAAAAAAGTCGTGTGGGGTTGAATAACAAGGAACCAGGGTGCGGGGTTCACCGTCACTTGCGGTCTATTGTGGGATGAAACGTTATGATTCAAGCAGGGCAATAACTGGTTCTTGCAGCGAAAATATGAGTAGATAAAGAGGTGCCGACCTATGTTGTTAATTATGTTTTTAATTGATAATTGAACAACTGAGATATTGTTCTCAGTCTTCTACGACTTTGACCGGGTTCGCGTTCAATACGCGTGCGTGGAGCCAGCAGAGAGCCGCCCGGCTGGGCGTACATGTTTTCTGGGGGCCCGGAAACTTTGCCCGAGACTGGAACCGCGATTTTGTTGGCTTGTGAAACAGCCAAGTTAAGGCTAGGCGCGTCTTAGCAGCTGGTCACGCAGTCACCGCCCGCTGCGAGAATTATTGAGAAAAAGAAAATGTGAGATCAGAAGCGCAAGATGACTCTGATTCAAAGAAAGGAAGACGCTCGTCTACTTTATTTCGATGTGTCTGAAGGATTGCATCAAATTATCCGAAACTAGTCATGCAAACAAGCATACATATAATTGCAAATGCAAACTTTGAATGTTGCATTGCTCCAAAGCATGAAAAAGTACCATGAGATGGCTCACTACGTGAAAACTTCAAAGATGACGACGATTGCTCTATCATATCCCATTAAGTACGCGCCCATAAGATGATCATCTGCTACGAAGTCCAGATAACATGAAGTGAGTAAGAACGTAGACATTGATGATGCAATGCAGGGTAGGATGAAGACATCTCGGCTCAAGAAGATAAGATAGGCGATATGATATGCTTTATCGAAGAACAAAGATAAGATATAGTTTGAGCTAATCCGCAAAGGGGTTAAACAGCCGATGATTCCCCTGGGATCTGCCAACGTTGGCAAATGGAAATTCCCTGATTGGATGATCCGAGTTCTTGGATGTAATCGCTTCGCCTGCGAGAATACAACCCGGAAGGCATCCGGCCCGCAGCTTGCTCCATTAACAGGAGATCCGTCCTTGCTATAATTCATCATCGTCTCATGATTTCTCGTCCCATGGTCTTGTTGCTGTTTAGTCCGAGTCGACAAGTTTGGTGGTCGCTATGAGCCGCGCAGGCATGCAGAGGCTCGCCCTGCCCCGAAATGCCACTGTTCCGACCTTGGGCGCGTTGAGGCCTGGAGGTTTCTCGGCTAGATGCCGATGTAACCCGAGAGCTTCCCTCTCTCCGCCGCTCCATGCTCGCGCCGCTATCGCAAGGAGCTTCCAGCCGCGAAGCCGGCAATTGAGCACCACCCCGCAGAAGTCAGAATCCGAGGAAGATGGAGGCAGCTATAGTGAAGCCGACCATGAACATGCAGTTATCTCAGCGTTCGACCTCTTCTCCATAGGTATTGGTCCATCGTCATCACATACCGTTGGGCCTATGCGCGCTGGTAACATCTTCATATCCGATCTGGTTCACGCCAATCTCCTTCACAGAGTCAATAGGATTCGCGTCTCGATCTATGGAAGTCTTGCCCTCACAGGTGAGGGCCACATGACGCCTTCTGCGCTCCTGCTTGGCCTTGAGAGCGCCGATGTGGAGACGGTGGACACATCCTATGTGCCTGAGCGTTTTGTAGAAATCAAATCCAGCAAGAAACTCCATCTCGGACACGGACTATCGGATGGCAGCGGCAAGGAGGTTGCTTTTGATTATGAGAGAGACTTTATCTGGGAATGGGGGAGGAAGTTGCCCATGCATAGCAACGGCATGCGCTTGACTGTGTTTGATGCCGACGGTTACGTCCTGGCAACAAATGACCTGTTCAGCGTGGGTGGAGGCTTTGTCGTTAACGGCTCTCTATCGGTCAATCCCGCCTCATCGGAAGAGACTGGGTCTTCAGACAACATGGAAGATGAAGAAGGCCTGGATGCTGGAAAGCACCCGGCCGACCTGGCAGAGAACATGTTCTACAAAGAAATCAACCGCTCTGATGCCGCGGGACATCGCAAGACTGGCGTAGAAGTCAAGTCCAATACCGAAGCTTCGGCTTTGCCTCCAGGAGATGAGGGTGGCACCAGCTCATTGACAACAGCTGGCTCCACCGGCGTGGACACTCCATCTGGCAACGATGCTGGGCCCCAACAGCCTCGCTATCCTTTTCGGGATGCAGCTAGTCTGTTATCACTTTGCCACAAGCATAATCTGACAATTGCGCAATTGGTGTACGAGAATGAGAAAAGCCATGGTTACACTGACGACGAGGTTTACAACAAGATTTTCCGCATCTGGCAGGTTATGGACGAGAGTATACTTGAAAGTGTTCAGGCACCTCAGGACTCGAAACTGCCAGGCTCCCTGAAACTGCACCGCCGAGCACCAGCCCTTTATCGACGCCTGACCAGAGGACTCTACCCCTCTCATGCGCAGGAATCAGGCTCCGGGAAATCGAAGGAAACTTCCTCGTCGACGTCTTCCAAGGAGACTGTATCGTTGCCCAAGCCTACGGCCTTGACTCGATCACAGTCTGGTCTCACTCGAAGGACTCCGCCGCGCATCCACGGCTCGCTCGAGCACCCAATCACCCCGTCGCCTGTTCGCCGAACCACGTTCCCAGCTATGGATTACTTAACCGTCTATGCTATTGCTGTCAATGAGACTAATGCAGCAGGCGGTAGAATCGTCACTGCACCGACCAACGGCGCCGCAGGCATCATCCCAGCTGTTCTCAAGTACACCCTTGAATTTGTCAGTGATGACCCGGAGCGTGATGTACCTACCTTCCTGTTGACAGCCGCTGCTATTGGTATGCTTTACAAGCGAGGAGCGACCATATCGGCTGCAGAAGGTGGGTGCATGGCTGAGGTCGGGGTCGCTTGCTCTATGGCTGCTGGCGCCTTTGCAGCCTGCATGGGGGCCAGTCCTGAGGCTATTGAACAAGCAGCTGAAATTGGAATCGAGCATAATCTTGGGCTGACCTGCGACCCAATTGGAGGACTTGTCCAAGCACCGTGCATCGAGCGTAACGCTCTTGGGGCCATTAAGGCCATTTCCAGTGCGAACCTGGCTCTTAGCAGTGAGACCGGGACGCAGAAAGTTCGGCTAGACGATGCTATCCGTGCTATGCGTCTCACAGCCAAGGGCATGAGAAACGAGTTCAAGGAGACTAGCCTGAGCGGACTGGCAACGAGTGTACCGTTTCACATCCCTGTCAGTGTCCCGGATTGCTGAAGTTGTGATGCTCAGAAACTGGGTATCACGCCACCGAGGCCGAGAAGCGGTTGACGAGGGAAACCTTTGCATCAATACATGAACCTCACGTAAGGTCAACTGATCGCCTTTGAGGCTAGATACACTCTTCATTCTATTTGGCTAGATGTGGACACCAGAGGTCGGCGTACTCTAACAAATTTTCGGTAGTTTAATTCATTCGGTCGTTGCAAAATCGGTAATGTGTGAATGGCTAATGCATGTTGATAATGGTTCGCACAAATGCAGTTATAGCTTTCACTTCATTCCCTAATGCAAGCGTGGGTGGACAAACCATCCATAGAAATATTTGTTTGAGAACCTTGACGGCATTAACGATGCGGCGTTTGTCACGTCTTTAAATGACTTAGCCTCTCTACCTGCACCTCAGTAACAAAGTTTCGAGGTCGTTTGGGGGATAGCTATAAATTCAAATTCGACGAATAAGGGGGCTAAGGAAACGTTAGAAGTGCTTCAAGGTCAATAGATGAAAGCCCGAGAACGCAGCCTTGTTTAATATGATATGAATTGTCCTGAAGCGGGTATCATTAGCTTCCCGTCGTGGAGCGCTCAATCGATGGGGAGACTAGATGTGGTAATCAGAAGATCCGATTGTAATGTTGGCATTGGTAACTCTGGTAGTACTTGAAGCACTAGAAAGTTGGGCTCGAACTGACACAGCGACTTCGGATCCCAGAGCGAATTTGCTATCGTTATTGTGCTCGGCTTCATTGACGACCCGAGCTTGCCGATGTACTCCCCTAATTATGTCATCTTCTGGAAACACAGATATGACGAAATACGATTCGAAGCTGACATCAATATCTAACTAGAAAGTTGAAGGTGTTGATCGACAGTACTCTTTGACACTATTTCTGCCATTTACAAGAAGACTCGACTCTAGCTGCGTAACAAAGACCATGATATACTGTTAGTAAAACAACCCTCAGAGTCTCATTCAAATGGAAATTGACCAATGTATACATATGTGACATGGAGAAACGTCCCAACAATCAATGCAGTATCCCAGCTTCTATCATCTTGATTTATATCAAGAAAAGGTTGAGAATGATGGTCAACGTAGGTAGGAAACATTTAATACAAGAAGTAAAACCCCCTAACCAGCTAAGAGCCGTGTCGGTTGAAGATCTGGGCTATACACCAATATCTAGCTAAGCGAGCGGGGAGAAAACATCTAGGTGAGCACTTGTATCGATGAACTGCTCGACGCCGTCTCCGTTGTCGAAAGGGATCCCATCTTCCTGAAGGCCGCCCCCTGGAATATATATTTTGTCGCCGATGGCAACTGCACTTGTTCCGTGTCGCGGCACCGGCATGGGGCTCAGTGAGGTCCATTTCTGGGTTTTGAGATCAAGCACTTCAATGTCATCGAAAATACCATTCTTGGCGTTGGGGTTGGCCTCACCACCAAATGTATAGATTTTATCTTTCACGACTGCACCGCAAAGGCCACCACGCGGTGTAGGCATGTTGCTGTCGCCCGTGTGCCAACCCGACTTTTGCTTGGTGAGATCCAAGCTGTACACTTCACCCCTTACATTCTGCTTGGAAAACCAACGACCACCGACAATCCACATGGTGTTACCAAGAACGGCTCCCACCCCATGCTGCCGACCTTCAGGGATGTTAGCAGCCTCTTCCGGAAGTCTTTGCCAGCTGCCAGAGGTGGTGTTAAAGGAAACAACAGATGTGAGGGCATCCTGGTAGTCTTGGTTCAAGATAGTCATGCCACCGGCTAGGTATATCATCTCATTCAAAACCCCCATAACTGCGCTGCCTCTTTCCAAGCCTGGTGGCATTGGCTCCAACTCCGTCCATTCGTCTGCAGCCATGTCGTACATGTAGCTGTCACGAGTTGCAACCCAGTTAGGCCAGGGAAGAGGAGGTGAATTGGCGTCAATGAGACCACCAAGAAGATAGAGCTTTCCGTCCACGCTGGCAGAGTTGGGATGGTTGATATTACGAGGCATCGATGCAGCCTTAGACCAGCTGTCAGAGGAGACATCGTAAAGATGTAACCAATTCACAGTTCCTAACCCAGTAACAAGCTCATCTTCCAAGATAGGTGTAATGCCGCCGATCACGGCGATGGTTTCGTCGTCAATAACCACGGTGCTATGCTCCTGTCGGAGCTCAGGGATCTCGCTGAGGCGCTGCCAGGTTGAGTTGGCAGCACGCACGATCCCGGGAGCGGCAAGAACACCGTGAAGGAAGTTAAAGGAGACGATGCTGGCTGCAAGTTTTCCAGGAGTCATCCTGAATTTTCCCTGCAGAGGAATGGTGTCGTTGTGAAAATGGATGATTAGAAGAAATGATGAGTGGAGCTTGAGTTGTCGATGAGGTTCTCAGAAATAATGAGTATCGATCAAGGAATCAGGGCATTAATATACTCGAATGAATGCGTCACCTTTTCGGTGTCTACTTCAGAAGGTACATGTATGGCGAAGAGCAGCTGGATCCTAATCCTCGTAGCTGAGGCTGACTGCAAGTGCTCCCATTTGACGGGATGCGGCTGCACTGTCTATTCGAGGAAGCGCGTCGAGTTAGACCTGTAGAGCCTTAATTAGTAAGAACTGTTTGAGATGTTTTGCTATACTTGATTAAACCCTTGGGCTTGACTAGCTGTCATGCGCCAATCTCTACACGCTTGTGCCAGTGTTGAGGGTATACTAGCGCCGACGTGGGGCCCCCGCCACAGCATGGCGCGTTCTTCTCCGGCTTACACGAGTAGAGCATCCGTTTATGGTCATTGCCAGGGATTTGGGCTTCGGAGTTTACGTTCTCGCTCTCGTTCTCGCTCAGTACTCCGCATCGCGATTGTCCGGTCCATTGTTGCCGGCCGCAGCACCTGGCAATCGCTCTCCGGTCTTCGCTTTATGTAATCGCTGTGTTTCCGAGTGACTTAGTGATGCAGTGACGTCCATGTTCTTAGCGACGCTTATTAGTGTCAGCCGGCAATGGATGAAGATACGACATTCTAACATCTGTTTTATAGTTTTCAAGAGTCACTTGATCACGGCAGCGAAATCGAATTCTAGTGCACTATGAATTGCGATTGAACTTAGTTGAAGCACGCGAATTCTTCTTCATGCGCTCATTGATTGAGATGGTAGCCCCCCCGGACATTTGAATGGTTCGTTATTATCACTCGCAGATCCTCCACTTCTTATTCAATTGGTTTCCCTAGATACGGTATTCCGCAACCTGCTTCCAGGGCCGAGCTCGGGCGTCGTCTATTCAGCGGGGTTGCACATGCTCATCTCGGCAGATCAGGGTGGTACCGGTTCTTGTAACGGCAGTGACCTTCCAATGCGGGTCCAGACAACAAGCTGAGTCTTGAATGGTGGTCAGAAATCGCTAGGTGTTAATTAACTCGTAGCACAGCATGATGTGATTGGTGTACTCATACAAAGTTAAGCAAAGATGCACGATAGAGCTCATGTTGACTTTCTTTGGCTATGAAGGCATATGCATTTTAGAGAGAATGCAGCTGAGTTGACTTGCATTAGTATGGGTAGA
Organism: Waltergamsia citrina; assembly: GCA_022814615.1. Taxonomy (NCBI): domain Eukaryota; kingdom Fungi; phylum Ascomycota; class Sordariomycetes; order Hypocreales; family Bionectriaceae; genus Waltergamsia; species Waltergamsia citrina. The sequence continues at coordinate 62,664 of JAKLNE010000051.1, read as the reverse complement.
TTGAAGGTTTGAGTAATCAGTTTCTCCGATAGGCAACCAGTTAAGCTTTGAAGCGTCCGATGTCTGATAAATCAGTAAGACCTGTATAGAAACAGTGCGTAACAACTAACTAACTTGGTTAGTAGTTACATAGACGAGCTAACTTCGCCTAGCACTGATCTGGGAAGAGCAAGTAAGCTAGACTCTGTAAATGGGTCTATCGACTGAAGTCTGGTTTGGTGAGATTGGATGGAGTGATACGAGATAGGCAGCGAAAGTGAGAAGGCCCGGCGAGCATGTGATACGAAGGTCATTTTCAGATGTATTGAAAGAGTATGACTCGTATTCTCGATGAATTTCTATACTCCTGTAGCATTGACGCTAATTCTGCAACTCGACTTCTTCAAGCCGAAACTCTTCCTCACATCTATCGATGTGCAGATCGTAATAATGCAAGAGAACGAGCCTGATCACTGGGCATCAACGACATTGAGAAGGGCTTCAAATGCATGTTTGACATTCGTTCCGTCCGCAGCTGAAGTCTCAACGAAAGTCAATCCCTCCGAACCTGGTAAAGTCAATTTGCTAATGTTGTTAGGTAGGGTTAAGGAAGCCATACGGGCAAAGGAACTACCCTCCTCATGTGTAACAGCTTTGGATAAATCCAAGTCGGTCTTGTTACCAACAAGAATCAAGTTGACGTCTTTATGTGCATGATCCCGCACTTCACCTAGCCACCGAGTAATGTTTTCGAAGGTCTGGCGTCTCGTTGTATCGTAAACCAGCATAACACCTGCTGCCCCGTCGTAAGGAATCCCTGGCGCCCTGTATCGCTCTAGGCCAGCTGTATCTAGTACCCTCAGCTTTTTTGTCTCCGAACCTATATTAGCTAATACGATAACCATTTTAGCACCCAACGTTGGTTTCGAATCTCGATCGAAGCCATTTTGTGCGAGGCGATTGACGAGGCCGGATTTACCTACGCCTGAGTCACCGACCAAAACAACTATCTTGAACGTTAGAATGGAAGGTGTGTCACTCGGTTGTGATCACATCGCTAGGTCGAGTTACCTTTTTGCGTGGGCTATAATTATTTCTTGTTAGCTGGCAGCCATTGGAGCCAATCTGCAATAAGTCATTTTCAGGAGAATGAACCTACCAGTGTATTATTCTCACACATATTTTCGACTTATTCTTCGGTCTTAGATTATGTATAATGCTTACGAAGTTTGCAGCGATTTGCTATGATGTTGTCTCGTCGATGAGCAGGGCTTAAGGCTAGGGATTCTTAGGAAACAAGCCGACCTATGCGGGAGCGAAAACACACATTAGGAGAGCAGGAAACCCCAAATACAAGATAAGAATACAGAAATTTTAAAAGCCCTAACACAAAGGCGGGGTAGTTGATCTGTCACAAAGGTGGAAATACATCAAAGTCGCACGGATTTGGCCCTAAAAGAATCATGTCCCGCGCTGTTCACTTCGGGCTGATTCGCTACATAGTTCCAAAAGTGGGTTGATTGCGCCAAATACCCAATGTCCTAATCGTAGGTTCTTAACCCAATATACAACCGTAACCAAACCCTGATCTGCTTCTTGGTTGTCTCTGTTTAGCAGGATAGTAGGGGATGATGTTTCGGAGTTTAACCATACAGACCGTAAGATACACATTTAGCAGAGTGATGCTGGTCGAAGTAAGGGATGTACGTTTACTTGGAATAAAAGTAGTTATAACGATGGTAAGAAGATGAATTATATGCATAGAAGCGCCGTCGCATTTGAAAATGGGTAGTCTCAAGCTCTTCTATTTGCATGTCTCTTAAGTTTCTCCCTCTTAGTTGGCATCGTAGCAATCACCGGTGAGCTCGCCATTATCGAACGGGCAGCACCTGCATCCGCTGGCAGAGGTGTAGATACACGCCAAAGTGCACTCATTGGGGTCACCGTCACCTTCAGGCTATGTTGCGAGCAACCGTTAATACTGCTAGTAATATGGCGCTATTTTCATACTGTTCTGATAGATTCTGAACTTACATCGTTGCACCTCTTGGGCTCGCTCTTATCGAGACAGAAGCCGCCATCGGTAATGCATCCAATGCACAGGATACGGGTATCAAGCTCAGGCTTAGCAGGAACGGCAGCCACAAAAGAGGCGGCAGTAGCCATAAGACCAAGAGCGACAGAATTGAACTTCATTTTGATTGTTTAGATCGTTTGCGATGAAGGGACGGATAGGTGGATTGTAACGAGTCTATGAGGTGAAGACTTGACTTTTGATGGGAAATAATGGAGTTATATACTACGAGCAAATCCATCTGGAGAAGGATTATACCTTCCGTCCACTATCGTTGCTTGCGTTGCCTCCAAGATTTGCTATGACGAATTCGGAAATGCTCTCAACGTCTACCACTTTCATGGGTTGTAAAAGATTTGGCCTGAAACCTTCCCTCATAGAACTTCTACGAAGTAGCAGTTGGAATCCACCTTTGATCATGCAACATTCGGAATATGCCGTTGCCGCGTGCAAGTATGCCGGATCCTACGGGATGCGAATGACAGGCTTCAGGCTTGTTGCGGGGTGGATCCAACAACCCGAGCCCGATCTCTCATTAAATGCCCGCTTTAGCGGGGAGAACCAACTTAGTAGAGCATTTATTTGTGTTCTTATTTAGTAAATGGAACGTAGTTAAATTTAGGCAACAATTACTTGTCTTGGCTGATCTTCATAGTATCTATGCGTGGCGTTGTTCATATGTAAGAATACCTGAATGGTGGGTATCTGATAGATACCAGGTGGGTATACATAGTGCATGCGAACAGAAGCCCTTTTCTTGACCTGAGTTTGGAAATTTTGCGGAAGAGTACACTGTAGATGAGGAATATTATTAATTATTCATGAGCTATTGATATCAAGGGTGCTGTGAGCTTTCCACTTTCGAGTCTCTACGAACAACACACTAGACAGCATGGAGATACACGAAGGTTCGTTGACAATCGAAGAAAGTGACACAAACACGCTTTTCGAGCTCGATATGGAAGCAGCCTCCTTCGAGACCGCACCTATCGCTACCAGGAGCGGCTGGTTGGCGAAATCTTTGAGAATTTCAGATATTGCAACACAGCTTGGCCGCATTGTTCTGCCTAGTTTTCTTCATTGTTTCAGGGCATCTAGGGAAAAGCTCGACCTATCATGTTATAATACGATACACGACAATAGCTCGATGATCCAGCACAGGACTGCCTTTCTGGACGGCATGCGTGGCCTTGCTGCCTTCTGCGTGTTCTTAGAGCATTTTCTTCTCCCTTTTTGGGATAAGATTTTCTACGCTTATGGAGGGCATGAGGACACTAATGTTCTTCAATTTTCAGTTGTTAGACTACTTTTCAGTGGTAGTCCAATGGTTTGCATTTTCTTCGTCATTTCTGGGATTGCTTTGAGCCTCAAACCGGCTCGATTAATTGACAGGGGCGAATGGGGACACGTTTATCGGGTGATAGAATCCATGGCATTCCGGCGTGGCATGAGATTGTTCATGCCTTGAATTCTGGCATCTTTTGTCTTTATGGTCGCGACACACTTGCAGCTTTGCAACATACAATCCTCGGTACAATACGAAGGACCTGCAGTAGTTTTGAAATATTTCTGGATGAAGCAGCCTCAATACGAGCCAAGCCTCAGCAGCCAACTGGGACAGTGGTTGAACTTCATTTTTGCAAAGGTTCTAATTCCTAGCACATGGCGCGGCACAACGACTGGGCAAGATTTTGGCGACCTTGAGTACGTGGAGTATGGCTCTCAACTTTGGACGGTATCGGTTGAATACTGGTCTTCGATACTTCTTATCGCAGTATTATTGGGAACTGTTAGGCTCCAACGCGCTATCAAAGTTCCAGTATTATTTGCCTTGTCCGCCTTTAGCTTCTGGGTTAGCAGATGGGATATGGCCTTGTTTCTATATGGGTCACTTTTGGCAATTCTACTATCGTTCGAAAGAAGGCCATCGCCATCACGGTCAAGTTCTGTCGTCGTCATGACCTATACACTGCTCCTCGGATGTGGGCTGCACATTGCATCATTCCCGGAACTTGGCGGCAGCAGTACACCTGGTTTTAGGTGGTTGGCTGCCATTACCTACAATCCCCGCTTATGGCAGTCCGTGGGCGCAATGATCATTGTCCCATGCATCGCAAACATAGAGTATCTTCAAAGAAGTTTCTCTTGTCCCTTTTTACTTTACCTCGGACGCATTTCATTTGCACTGTATATCGTTCACCTGCCCTTGCTCTCGATCATAGGCTGGCGCCTAATACCGTTTATCCGGCAATTATTTGAAGACAGGACTGCTTGGAAAATACTGCTACTTTCATATCTTCACTTATAATTTTCATTCCTTTAATGATCTGGATCGCCGATCTCTTTCATAGATTTGTTGAGGAACCATGTATTTCTCTTGGGCGAAAGCTGGAGGAATATTTCCGTGTGCCGGAGGTCTAGTAACCTGGCATCAATAGAAGTCACTTGTTTTGTTAATCCACGAGAGACCTAAAGCAATCCTTGCGACAAGTGATTGAGAAAAGACATCATATAATACCAATACTAACTTGATTTTCAATTCTATTTGAACACATAAGTTTCTTGCTTGAGCAGTCTTGGCAGGGCAGTTTGAGGCCTCATCTGATCTTCCTTGCGTCGCAGCTTATCTCCCTTGGATCAACATCAAAAGCATGTTTGCGTGGTAAACATCAGAGGCCCATAGAAATTGACACTGTCTCTATTCATTGAGTGCTTCACTTCTCAACTTCGCTATCCAGCTTCAGTCCCAGAAGCACAATGCCTGATACTATTCTCCGTACTCTAGTGTTGCTTCATCTCTGTGTCTTGCTTTCTATTCTCCCAATACCGCCTTGGGATCCGCGTTATCGTAGTATTTCACGTACGGATCTGGAAGATTCTTTCCATATGGGTTTGTCCTGTGACCATCGGGTCGGCCAGGCTTGCCATTGTCAAGAGCACCGACGTTTATGTCATATACTTTGTTGGGAGCGCTAAGAGCCATGCTGTAGTAGATAAAGATTGTTAGAAGACTTTGAGGCTTCATGACTTTCAACTAAGGGATGGTCGCAGACGATGACAAAGGTCGGGGTAGTATATCGTGGACAATGTGCAAGGCGAGATGGTTGCGTGTTTGGACAAAGCAGACGCAATAATTGAACGCATCGGCGGCCCTAGCAGTAATACTGAAAACAGCTTTTAGAGTCAGACCATACTAGCTAGTCGCATTGCAATATGATCCTGTCGCACGGTGTAAATCCTGGTTCAATGCAGTGGGTTTCATATCCCAATGGAACTCAAAATCGTTGAAACTCCGATCCTAGTCAAGTGCTCACAGTATTGGAGCGGTAGCTGAACGGTACTTTGCGAGCTGGAGCTGTGGTGTTATGACGATGCATCATGAACTCGAAGGCCAGTAATCGGTCGCACAAGTTTGGCCAAGTGAAGTCAGCCCCATATTGTAATATTGTCTACAAGGCTGATCCTTGTATTGCTCGGAGAGATCACGCAAGCCATTCTCACTGTGGAGCAACTGTCCATCCTGAATGTGAAATGCCTGGAGGATTGCTCCTGCATCTTGACGGTGTGAGATGTCAACAGGCCGCTATCCCGTGATCCACGCCCGCGCGGTTCGGTACATCGGATCGGAGAAGCGTTCAGTGAAATCTGGAGACGTCTTTGAATCCTACCCAATTGAACCAAAGCCTGTCCATGCTTCCCAGCTGTAACACAACACGGCACATTTTTGCATAATCTAGTGACTCTGAACTTGGCCCCTCTGACAACGGCGAGTGAGCGGCGGAATATATGTTCCCACCCTTTTCTCATGAAATTGAGCTCATCAAAGCAGCTCAAAATCAACGACGGAGGTGATGTCTCGACTATCCAATTTTTTCGGAACTGGGGGCTACCAGAGGACCAATCAGAAGTCTCATGATAACGAGTCCCTACTTAACGAGTCAAAAGCCAGCGAAGCTGATTTTGAAGAGGCGGGAGACATTGCGGCCCTGGAGACCCAATCACGTCCAATGCGCCCATGGCTGAAATACTTGCTAGTTGTGCCCGGCCTTGCACTTTACTCATTTCTTCTCGTCACCTATGTACCGCAGAACATATCAGACCTTGAATGCGCCAAGCAGACATCGTTGTGGTGTGAGTTAAGCTGAATTTCAATTAACCCTTGGCGGACAACTCTGACTACTATAACCAGCTCCACTCAATGAAGCTATAGAGTACGATGAATATGATTTGAATAACCAATTCGACCACGACAGCAAATACCGGGGACCTCCAACTCCTGAGCTCGAGAAAAACTGGAATGAACTTTGGAAATGTAAGGTCTCTTTCGCGGAATAGGCAGCTCGGAGCCTCGTTGTGGGGACGTTTAAGCCAACCTCTCCTCACCAACATGCTGATGCAAGTTATAGTTGACCCTGTTGCTTTCCCGGAAGATAAACTCCATCTCGTCAATCGATCTAATGGAATTTTGGGTGACGACAAACTGGCACGTCTCGATGCTGGCAATGGCGAAGTCGCAGCCAACTTTGAAATCTTCCATTCTCTGCATTGTCTCGTAAGTATCGCCAGCTCTAGATTTTGTGTTCTAGTTTCGAATTAAAACTTGCAGAATTATCTTCGGCAGTACACCTGGCGCGACTGGTATTTCCGTCATCCGAACAAAGTAGTAATTCCTATGGATAGTAAGTAGTCGTCTTGTCCTACTTTGTTATAGTGCTGAGGATATTTATGTTCATAAATCCTCATCAATGACAGGGAGAATAACTTCGAGCATAGACTGACAGGAGATACTACAGTGCTCGCTAGCGATGTCGGAGTACGCATGCACGCAGACCATTGCATAGAGTTCTTGCGGACGACACTTATGTGCCACGGCGACACTACGCCTTTCTTCACTGTTGTCGATCCGGAAGAGCCTATGGGTGCTAGAGGTGACTTCAGCGCGCATCACAAATGCAGAAATTTCGAGAAGCTTCAGGAGTGGACGAGGCAGAACTCTCACCCATTCGAAGAGTTCGGGAGTCACCATAAGTAACTTTACGTAGATTTGGTCAGATGTTGCACATCGTCGAGTGTATCCCCTCAACATCCAAATTGGTTATCCACTGCTCATCGACGGACTCTGTAGCTGTATCCGAATGCAGATACGCCTCTGATATTTATACTACATGTATCTATAACTATAACAGCCCCAATTGATTGTTTCGCACAAATGGAGTTAGGTAGTATCACAATGAATGATGTAGTGTGCGTGGATGTGTTCGTATATTTTCAAATCCCTCACGGTGTCTAGTAACTCTTCCCGGCTGCACAGAGTAAAAGAAAAAAAGAAAAAAAAAAAAAAAAAACATAACCAGAAGTTCTCCGTAGTCTTTAAAGTAGTCCAATAGAAACAACACACTGGAACAAAAGAATGTCCATCCTATATCACAAAGAGATTTAGTTCTCTAGTAGCATTCTTTGCATTGTGTTGGAAAGTTTTATGCGCTCTGACTCATGTAAAGTCAAGACAGCAGTCTTATGTTGCTTGTGTGCTTTTCATGGACTCCGCTAAAGTAGGGTATTTACGTAGTAAAATATATGTTCTTTGAAGTCAGTACCCTTCCAGTCTTCTAAGCTCTCTCTTATCAAATTATTATATCTGATCAGATAACTTAACTATCCCACAGGGCCATACTAGACCTCAGTCTTATCAGCTGCATATTTTATTTTATTTCTTTCTTATTTTTCTTTTTCTTTTAAAATCTGTCTAGCATTTGCTGCATGACACTGGTTGAAGCGGTAGCATACTGTGTCATTAAACGTAATTTTGTCAACTGCCGTCTCATAACACACAATACTAGCAATTTATAACAACTAGCTCCATTCATTGGGGTCGCTGCTCAATTCAAAACAGGAACCAGCATAGCAAGATATAAGGCAAGTATAGGCAAGCTAGGTGACGATGGTACTTTTATTATTTTAAGTCCCGCTTATTCAAAGTCTGCAATGTAAAGAATACTTCTTTATTATTACTAAATTTTCATGAACTTCATTATTAACGGTAGTGTAAACAGACTGCCATTTTAATTTTTTGTAATCATATTAGCTACTAATAAGGCTTATGCACATGTTACAGTGGCTTTACGTAGAAGAAACTATCGAAGGCTAACCTGTCTTCGAAACAAACTCACGCAAGTAACAAAATCGTCAAGTAGTCGGTATATGCGATGATTCCGAAAGAAATGTCTGCCACTTGAAGTTTATTTTGATTCGACGCCTATCGTTGTAAAAAGCTGCGACAGAAAAAAAAAAAAAGGCCTGGTTGCCACACGGACATATCCCACGGCTAAATGAGGCAACGGCAGCTCAGACTGACTTCGCTGGAAACGAGAAAAGAATACCATAGCTCCTCAAATTCAATAGGTGGCAGAGTAAAAATTACATTTCTCGACCCGAACGAAACTTTGCGCTCGTGACATTCCCACCTGTGCCGCAAAGACCTCCGTAGGTGTGTCTCATAAGAGTCGGAGCGCATTGTGAAACCTGCGCCTCAAGTGAAACGTGGATCATCCTGGCCCTAGTGGTGCCGACTTTCTAGAATCTTTTCACATCTCCGGTTTCAAGGAATCCCTCTACTGGCACTCGGATCCTATACTTAGCCAAATCGAGGACGATCCTCCTTGTTAGCAAAGTGTGACCAATGTTACTCTTTTACAACCAGACCATTTTCCAACAACATAAAACAGATCAGCTATTGGTCTTGTATCAATCGGAGTATCTATAAGTTTCGGTTAACTTGACTTCCCATATAAAGTCTAGCACTGTTGTCGTTCAATCCCATTCTTGTAATTTCTTTTGCAACCAAATATCTCATTTGACCTGTCATCGCGCTATTACTTACGTTTGCTCGGTTCAATTATTCTTATTCACTCCTAGTATTCCTAAAAAAAACTAGCCTATCCATCTGTATACCTTTTTCCAAAATGAAGGTCATCTCTGCCATTATCATCCTCGCTACTATGGCCATCGGTATCCAGGCTGCCCCGGCGCCCCAAAACGAGCAGTGTCTTCCCAACGGTATGCTTCCATGTTGAAAATGACTTAGCTCCTGTATTGACATCTGAGACTAGACCAGGAGTGTTTTGTTGATCCTCTACCTGGTGATATGAGTTGCTGCAGTGGACTCTGCGTGAAGGAGCCAGATGCTGAGACGGGCACCTGCGCTAATCAGTAGGCATGGATCGAAGACTGAAGAGGAAAGACACACTTGGGATTATCGCAAGACCAGCAGTTCAATTTGAAATATATATATAGATTGTCATTCGCGCAATGGGTATTGCGACCCCTAGTGACTGAAAGGTAGACATCTTGGCGGGCGTACGTTAATACAAATGCTACTGTACTGGTATCATTAGAACCTGTGTATGATCAGATAGTGTTCCAATTTAGACAAAAGATTTTAACACACGAGCATTAATATCACAACATAGAGTGTAATTTGATATCATATGCCGCACGAGTTAGTCCCGTTCTTCTCATGTTCAAGTTTCTGAACGTCATACTAGTTTTTAAGTGACGATAGCAGACACCGACGACTTGCCTACTTTCCCCTGTCTTCATAAAATACCATCGCGAGAAGATGTATTAAACCACTGTAGTACGAATCGTTTGGCGTCCACATTCATTTTATAACATCTGCTAAAGTAAACTCGACCTTCCTTCTTTACTGCTATCAAATGTTTCTCTGGTTCCTGTAAGACGGTGGCCTCTTTTAGAGTATTCCTCTCCAGCAGTATCAGTTTCTCGAAAACCCCTGGCTGAATTACAACTAGCTCTAACGTCGTTGGTAGTTATCACATCTAGAAATTTCTCAGCAATGTGAGACTAGCCCGGATAGAAAATTTCATAGCTCTGCATGTGATACATTAGCCCATAAGGTCCGTGCCAAAGCACATGAGAGCTGACTGTTACAGGGTCTAATGATCTATGTACGAACTCGACCAAGTAGAAGACAGTCAGAAACGGGCTCCAAGGTAATTGTAGAGCGAGTAACTTTACACCTAAGATTACGTTATTGTAGTCGTCTAGTAAGAGTAAAGTTACTATCCGTTTTTTTATGCTCATCTTTAGCTACTGGGACTAAGCCATAAGGGGTGGTAGTTTTATCTCAATCTGTGTAGGTATTCCGGGTTGTCAATTCTATGTAGGCCGCTGCTGAAATGTGAGAGCTTTCTCAACTAATAAACTTTACGAAAGGATAGGTTAAACCTATTATTCGGATAAAGGACACATTATTCTCTTCCTTGACACATAATAAAAAGGTCAGTCAGGACTGTTCGTTAACGTGTCTTTGATTTAATTCGGAAAGATTTAATGGCAAATAAGGGGTACAATAATAGCAATGCCCATACCTGGCTGTATCATAGCGCATTATGGCTTACACTCTTATTTTATTTTTTCTAAGGCTATTCTGATAATTGGGAGTTCTCCATATACATAAAAATTAACAACATCTTATTACAAATCAACGTTAAATAGAGAGCTCTCCTCGCCCTTAGTTACAAGCAAAACTCTAGTTCTGGACATGTAAACATAGATCTAGTTCCTTTTGTCAGGACAACAGCACCGCAAATTTTCTTTTCATCTATCTTGATAGTAAGAAGGAAATCAGCAATAGGTTGAGTGCAGTGAATGAGAGTAAGTCTAAATCATACTTTGTGGAGTGGGAAGCAAGTGCTCGCGACTGGCTAGTATATACATAAAGCAATTATTTGCGGGTAGGAGTCCACTCAACTCCACCATCTAAAACGCAGCTAGACCAGAAACTCCTAACATAGCGGGCAACGCATCTTGGCCCATAGTTTCGCCAACTCGCTTCAGAGACCCATCTTCCTGAACTTCAAACCCCGCTACGCCACCACTACCCCGGAGCAAGCTGTATAAGAACTTTCCATCGGCGCCCAAAGCTAAGTCAACAGGCTCTGTCATCTCAGGAAAGGAGACCTCGTCACCCTTAAGTAGAGCCATTGTGCCATTCGGATAGGTACTGTAGCTAGACAGGGTGCTCGACACGAAGTTGGCAGTATAAGCCCACTTACCATCGGGGGTAGTGACGATCCAGCAACCATCTGTCTGCTCGTTTTTCTCCGACTTGGTGATAGGCGAAAGACTTGGTGTGTCGCCTTGGTTGAGGTGATAGGTTGAGACACCAGAGTTGAAGAAAGAGGGCAGGCCTGCCTCGACGACGTAGAGGTCTCCATTTTTGCCAAATGTAGCAGCAAAGGGTCGTTCACCACTTGAAGTAGTAACGGTAGCCGGGCCCTCTCCCACCTTTCCGTCTTCTCCAACCTTGAAAACATCTAAAGTGCTTCCAACCTTATTGGCAACAATAAGAGCCTTGTTATCCGGAGAAAAGAGAACGACTCCGGGAACGCCAATCGGGGTGCTAGTAGAGACAGTCTCATTTGTCAAAGGCGATAAGGTGCCATCATTCTCGCCCACCGTGAATCCAAAGACACCGGTAGAAGCAACCGATCCATCCAGAACATAGGCATAGCCGTTGGTGCTAAGGGAGATCGAGAGAGGCTGGTCACCTGCATAGATCGTCTGCACCTTCTCGAGACTTGCGTCGCCATTTATGGAGAAAACACTGACTGTGTCGCTTGTGGGATTAACAGCGTAGAGATACGTCTTTTCCTTGTTCATAGTCAATCCGCCTTGGGTGTCTAAGTCAACTCCCTGACCGCGACCACCGGTGTCATAACGGCCAGCTTGGGTGAGAGTACCATCAGCAGCACGAGAGAATGAGATAATCATATTCCCTTCAGGATCATTCGTCATTGCGAAAACAGCACCAGCTTCGTGCTGTTCATTAGTGTTGTCACGCTGACCACGCGCAATGTTGTGTCCCACATTTGCAGCGAGAGGAGTAGCGGATGCAGTGGCGCAAGCTGCTAGAAGGCCAATCTTTTCGAAACGCATGATTGAGGTCTTTGCAAAGCGCGATGAAGAAACGTTCTGAGAGAATAGGTCGGGGGGAATTGTTATAGAGGATTCGGAACTACTTGCTGTTAAGGCATGTTATCACGGAAAGTTCCTAAGAAACAGACGAGTTCTTATACTAAGGCTTTGCACAGAATATCACGAAGCAATAGATCGGACGAAATTGCCGGTTTAGACTTCATAGTCTCATTACGTGGGTAAAATGTCTGGATGATTCCAAAGATTGCGAAATCGTTCAAGGCTTAGCTGAAATTAGGCCTAAAATCTAGGAGGACCCCACAGGACATATAAAAGAAAGCCATCGTATCGTTCAATACCACCAATTACGAAGTCACTAGTACGAGTATTACTTCAATGTATATGTTATTTCAAGTTCAGCCACATTCGAATAGGGCATTCAATGACATCGCGGCGTCGTATTCCAGAGACTTTGATTGGTTGATGCAAGGTATTGTCCTTGTGGACATGCTACTTCCAACCCACCTCGTTCTGCTCGGACGTTAGATGAGATAATGGTACAATTGTGCCGCTACCCTTTCGTCAATAACAGTTATCGTATTCCAGTATATCTGATTGGCTTATACGAGGTTCTACCAGACCCCAAATTATTTAAAATACGTTGGGGTCTAAAAAATCTACAGGATTTAGACCCTTCAAGAGTAATCGGCGGTGTTGATCGATTGACCGCTCGCTCCACAATATTTGGAATCATCCTTGGGGGCTGTTCCTGACGCGCGGAATAGGTGCCGAAACTAGCATTAGCATCTTTAGAGCCAATGGGGGAAATGTTGCTCAATCAACACTAAATCTTATGACTCTTCCAAGTCCTAGTGGAGTGACATGTCCGAGTGCTGGTAATGCTCTGGTAGTTCTTATCGTCGGGTTTGTATGATACTAGTTTGTCTCAGAAATCATATAGTCCATGTTGTTGTATTCTTTGAATTGAGGTAAGCTGCAAGAAAAGAGGTCTTATCAGGTGAGAAAGTTTACAGGTAGTAAACGTGTACAATCAATCTTGACTACCATAAGCCACTGCCCACCGCTGTATCATTCAGTCTTTTCAGGCTGAATCATAATGAGCAATAGATATTCTTGTCTTGCTTTAGGATCTTATCGTAACTCCCATTTATCTGATCGCTTTTTTTTCACTTAGGTGAGGTTAGTATCAGGTGCGACATCTGAAGCTAGACTCGGGATAGATACCCGTAGTTAACTCAATGAAGCACCGGATACACTTCCTTGAACGCATCCAGCTTACTCATGTTCATCCACCACTCCTGCAACCGCCCGCCAACTATAAAAGCATCGTCAGACTTCCGTATGAGATTTTCCAGAACCTTGAAGTTATGGATGTCCTCAGGTTCAGTTCCGGCTCCCCACATCGCATGTGCTAGCCATGGAATAACGTGGAAGTCGGCTTCTGTAACCTTAGCTCCTGCAGCATAAGGCAACTTCAAAAGTCGGTCCAACTCCCGCATGCCGTTTGCAAACAAGTGATAAGCTGAGTGGGTTTGGCTGAAGAAGATCTTGCGATTCTCACCAGATTCTCCCGTGTATATCTCATATAGGCCGGAGTTTTCCGCTAACTTTGGTCCGTAGAAGGGATGTTGCGGGTCGGCCAAAACTTCTCGCTTGAGCTCGTTCTGCCTGTTGACTATGAAACCATTCCACATGCTTTCTTTCTTCGCTGCCAATTCTTCCTCATTTCGAGCTCGAAGGAGAATCAAATTTGTGTCCAAGGGTTGTGAGTGGACCAGATCAATAATTGCATGGCCGGGGTGATTTTTTTCGAGGGTCAGAGGCTTCCCGTCCACATACATCTTATCTAGATAACGGAGGATGTCGGTGCTTTGCGTGATCGGGCTGGAAAGTATGGGCGACACCAGAGATGGAACTGTTCCTTGAGGATTAATTGCCAGATAGTCGTGCTTAAAATTCTCTGCAGTTACTTGAATCGTACAAGGTTAGCGACGATGAAAAGCAATATTTACAGTTACGTACAAAGATCGATAGTCTGGACATCGTAGTCGTCAAATGTAATTTTTTTCATTTCCAGAGTGAGGTGAGCTACTTGAGCCCATTGGGAACCGGGAAAAGTGAAAAGAATGAACTAAGAAGGAAGTTATTATTCATGCTCTAGAAACATCAAATAAATCATACCTTGTCAGCAGCTATTTTTAAAAAATTCAAGTATCAAGGGAGGATATGTAGTGAATAGTTCAATATGATTTAGCTTAGAGATTTTTTTCCACCTGTGTCTTAGAGAATAAAACCTTTGCATGCTACCTCATTATATTATCTCTACACATATCTTATATCAAATCATACATCTACGTGAAAACATTGTCGTGTATGTAAATATAGCTTTGGAATCATTCCTCACGGGTCCAGTACATCCGATTCTTCTGGATTTGGAATCAAAATGCACATGATCGAAGCTACTCAATTTGTTTTATGCTTGGGAATCAAGAGTACGCAGTTACGTAAAAGAGTGGCGTACGAGTAGAAGTTCGAAACGGCTATGGGCTTTGCAACTTCCGTCGGCTCATTGCGGGATCCTCATAGGCCCCCAGCCACGGGCCTCTATCTAGTCTCACCCATAGGTGCGATATGAGTACACAACCACTCTCAGCTCTGTAGCTTTATACACCTTAGTACTATCAAGATTGTCCCGTGGCCAGATATTGGGATCATTCATGCTTTGCTGACTGCCACGACCTCCGAGCACGTCCTTTTCCCTAAAGAGGGACTTGTCGACGTTAAACAAACACACACACACACACGACCTCTGAAGTAGAATTTTGAAGCCTTTCAAGCTCGGTGGAGATACTACACCTGTAAATTATCCACATATTCCCTCTTTTAGTAAGACGCTAAGACGGAGTTGAGCTATGCAGTAGTAAATATCGATACTGTGCTCGTTTAATTGGGCCGCTAATAACCGCCCTCCCCCTTCTTTGGGATCCCGGTTAAATACGCGCGCGGTGATGAACTCGGATACTGATTATCCCCACGTTCAACCGCGGATTTTCCACGGAGTGACTCAACCGGCCCCGCCTCTATATGGAGTCGATGATAAAAGGCACGGGGATTGATTAGATATAGCTTCGATAGCTAAGTAGTCGAAACTCTTGCGAAAATTCGATCGACGATTCCATTTTTTCCCCTATAAGTTCGATTCATTTAAAAGGGCCTTGCCAATCTCGTGGGAGAGTGAAGTCGACGAGCTTATGACATAATAGTCCTCACGGCACTCATGATGTTTACAACCCAAGATTTAATAACGGCACCCCGTTGTAGTCCTGCTGTCGCTAATGACAATGGTACCTACTTAATGTTCATTGAGTCTCGGTACGATGTTGGTTCTCAAGAAACGACGAGCTGTCTTAAAGTTGTTAAGTTTGACGATGAGCTAGGGGAAGAGGAAGTTGTCCTGGATAAAGCTATTTTCTCAAACCCGACTTGGATACCAAACTGCAATGGCGACATTTGTTACTTAACTCCCAGACAGGGTGGAACTTCCATTTGCGTTGTCAACATTCATTCTAAAAAGACATACGTTGCTGCCGAGATCAACGCGTCGGTAGATAACTTGAAGCTTTGCAGCTTGAGCAATGGCAGCATTGCGTTTGTTGTTAGCGGCTTAGTAGGAAGCAATGGGAAGTTGTACGATAAGACAACATCAGCTGAATCATCTTCGGGACGAATATTTGACACGGCAAGGATTCACTCGGTGAGCCGTCCTTGTTTAACCTCGGATGAAACTCGAGCTAACACAATTTTAATAGTGGGACAAAATGGTCAAAGATCAAAGGTACTCTCTATGGTTCAACCGATTTGTCCTTGTTGATGGAAAATGGAAACTAGGAGGAGAGCTCTTCAACCTGCTGCCTAACTCAACACTTGAAGCACCCCTTGGTGTATACGACCTATATGACCCACAAGATAACCTTGACATTTGTGAGTCTGGGGTCGCATTTACAGCCACGGATCAGAAACGATCAGCTTTCGAGCCTGAACAGGTGTCGTTTGCGTACTTTGTCCCGTTGAATTCTTATAGGAATGCGCCAACTAGAGAGGCTTTTCAAATTCAGCCTCCAGATCTGTCTAAAGTTGGTGCATGCACGAACATCCGCATTTCTCCTGACGCTAAGCAGGTAGCCTTCCTTTTCAACGACTATGGAGACCCTTGCAACAATAAAATTGTCGTGTCTAATTTCAATAGAGCAATGAAGCCTCAAGCTGGGCAGTTTCTTACAGGATGTGAAAGCTCTGGCTCTAGAGACCCGCCTATAGCCTTTGACTTTTATCGAGGCTTTGATTGCTTTCTCTTGCGACGAGTGCAAGCTGGTCAAGTTGTTGTATCAACAGTTCAGCACGGATTTCAGGCTGAAGACGTGTTAACAAGTACCAACATTGACGGGATACATCCCAGTGGTAGCAATCGCAGTGTTTGGGTGATCACCAGTAGTTCTTTTGTGCAACGAGTCCAATGGACGCTCTTCAACGTGTCCGCAAAGCAGTCGAAGATCCTGAAGTCCACCCAGAAGTACGACAAAGCACATTTTGGTTTGTCCACAGAAATGGTGTCGGAATTCGAATGCCAGACTGCTGAAGCCACGATTCGCTCGTGGATGATACATCCGCGTGATTTTGACGAAATGAAGACATACCCATGGATTATACTGCCTCACGGAGGCCCAGAATCAGCATGGATGAACTCGTGGTCGACAAGAGTGAGTAAACTAAAATACTCGAACTAAAACCATTCACTAATGCAATCTCCCAGTGGAATCCTGCTCTGTACGCGGAACAAGGCTACGTTGTAATATTACCTGATCTAGCAGGAAGTCTGGGCTATGGTATTGACTTCACTAGACGTAAGCCATAGCATTCAGGGCTCTCCAACATTCATATTGACACTCTCTAGGAGTAAAGGGCGACTGGGGAGGATCTCCTTTACGTGACATTCAGAGCGTCATTTCACACGTTGAGAAGTACAGTTTTATTGACAATACGAAAGCCATACTTGCTGGAGCAAGCTTTGGAGCCTACCTAATCAGCTGGATGATGGGCGAAGAAATCATACGCAAGGTTCGTAAAAGAAAAGACACTAGTACCGGACTCATAGTGTGCTAACCCGAGACAGTTCTGCGGCGTTGTGTGGCATGACGGACGATTCGATATGATTTCGTCGAGCCTACAGTGCGATATTTTTCTATGGGATGCAGCGTTCAATGGCACTGGCTTCTCGTGGGAGAATGAAGATAATCTTCAGAAGTTTAATCCTGCTCGTCCTGATCGCCTTCGAAGATGGACAAATGCTCCTCCCACTTTAGTGATTCACGGTGAGAAAGACTACCGATGCCCTTTTGGCGAAGGCATTGCTACTTTTAGGACTTTGCAGAAATTGGGCGTTCCTAGTCGTTTTCTTGTCTTTCCTGACGAGGGTCATTGGGTTATGAAACCGGCCAATACCTTGTTCTGGATGGACTCGATTATAGATTGGATGAGAAGGTGTGTGAATGACCAATTTGCAAATAGAAGTTCTGAAAAGGGACTTTAGTAGTGATACTTATATTATCTTTTTATACCTTATATATCATTTCTTAATCGTGGAACTGTTCCGAAGTTTCTGGGACCTGGAATCTACACAGCTCTACCCGGACCTAACACGACAAAGTACCTATTCCTCTACGAAACTAAGTCTTGAAAATTTCGAATCGATCACCCCACATAGTAGATCCTTGGAACTATCATCCTCGTCAGACCCGAGCACCTTCGATTTAGCCAGCATAGTAGAACTACTTATCTTGATCACAACCTACTTCACAGCATAAATAAAGGATTCTAGATTAGTCTTATAATCAAGCACAATAACCATTTTTCCCCACAGTGTTTGCTACAATGCTGTGTTAAGAATAATAGCTGGATCGCCGTGAATTGGAAAGTTCCAAGATCCTTAATAAGGGAACAATGCTATATGAGTGAAACTCAGGTTCATCCTTTCTAACATGAAATCAGGAACTCAAAGCCCTAGGTATATTTATGATTTAATAAGTCTCTGTCGGGTTTACCCTGTGCTCTGAAATAACGAAAGCATTCCTGACAGTAATATCATTTCCATCCGACGTCGTGCATCGACTCCCTGTGTTTCCGCATTCTTCGCAATGCTGCTGAGATGCTTCGCAGATCGTCGAAGATGGGTTTCGTATAGGGCTAAGATGCAACGGGCGTCCTATTTGGTTAGCGCGTTGCTGGCCCCGATCGGAGAGGCTAAATCCTGAACCGATGACGGGTATATATTTAATCACAGGCGCTAAAGCAGGCATAGACCCAGCGATAATACCCGTTCCCGATTCGACAATCGACCACAGCGCAATATGAGCAATTCCGTAGAGATAGTTAACCGTGCTTTGGTAAGATATTAAATACTGGAGTCGGATGAGGTTCGCGGTGCTAGCTCTGTCGGTGTTGCGAGGGCTATGATCAGCTCATAGTCAGTCGTAGGGGGTCGCGTTTGCTTACAATACTCCCAAAGCTAGGATTATAGCGACTGAGACTTTCATCTGCACCCTCATATTCAAATTCCAGACCAGAATTATTGGTAGTAGGCAGCATGACCAATCTGTAACAATAGTCGAGGAGGAAATGAAGTATGCCAAAGCAGTGATGAAGGAAGCCTTGTCACAATGGCCCTTGGCCGGTTCCCAAGTCGCGGCTATTGGCTTACACCATGCTAGCAAGCCAATATCGGTTATAATCGCAGAGACGGTACTAAAGGCAATGATCGCGTATAGGATGAAATGGTAGACTCTCGAAGGTGTGATGCGTATTAGCGTAACGCATATGGAGGCTTTGATAGGCACGGTGCTTGCGACGTAGAAGAGTTGAAACATGAGGAACCAATGTTGCTGGTTAGCCGCGAGTATAGGCTCTAAGGTAAGGGATATGTACTTTTCGCGCTTGCTGGTTGAGTTCCGGGGTAAGCCGTGAGTCGCGAGCACCGACTCCATAGTAAGTCGATACAATTGTAGTAATACATACAACGGTGAAAAGAACCTATATATCATTAGCCTCGGCAAGGCCACCTGCATGCCCCAACAGACGTTACTAGATACATACCAGGCCGCCAACCATAGAGTAATCGTCAATACCAACGTATTTGATTCTGATGCGAATGACAAGGCGCGCTACTAGAAAAGCCCACGTTAATACAAGAAAGGCAATTGACACATCGCGAAGGGAACGGCCGAGTCCCTCTAGTTCGATCATTATCGCGTGGGCGCGTCGCAATAACAACCGCGGAAAACGACAGCTTCAATCAAAGGCGGGGGAGGGATATTTGTGTAAAGGCGTAAGAAGTATAAAATAGGAATATGAAAAAAATGAAAGTGTTTGAAGTGTCCCGCTCGTTCATGTTACTTTCTCTAGCTAAAGTTTGTTAATCCCCAACCCAAAGTAGACTAGCGAGGAGTAAGCTACGCAGAGTTCGTGACGAATAGCCTGACTTATAAAGGCGTATAGTGCGTTGTAAAAATAGAGCATGTGCAGGCCAATGCCCATAAGCTGGACGGGTCCCCGAGCGATTCAAAGTGGTGTCTATCGTTCAGAACTATCTAGCCTATCTGCACACATGTGCTACTCATTAGTATCAAGCGTTGTTGTCTAGATCACATACCTAAACCCATAGATATAGCTAAGCTATCCCCCATAACGATGCTATTGCTGATTATAGAAAACAATTTAAAATAATTTAGTCTCCCGAAGTTGACTCTAACGTATAATTACACGGAATGTTACTAATATGAGCCGTGACGGATTAAGTAGATAATAGGAGTGCTTTTCAAATTGCTAGAAACACTTATTCTATCGCTTATCATACTGTAGTCAAGGTCCATATAATAGTATTTGCGCTCTCTAAAATACCTTAGACACCGCAATTTGTTTCTAAAAGAATTTCCTTAACTTACTCTAGTCATGAAAACTGGGACTTCTGATGATAAAATAAATAACAAAAACCGCAGCCGCATTAACAGAGGGAAAAACAACATAGTATTGGTAGTTTAGTGTCTTAAATCCAATTACCCAGACAGGCGAGAGACGAATTCAAGATCCCGATTGCGCATGTAAAGAGGGTATTGATAGCAGCATAATATTATAAAGGGTAAACTTCAGAAGCATATAAGGCCAGGCTGGAACCCAAAGCAAACATGAACAGTCAGAAGAATACGACGATGATAGAAATGACCAAAAGTAGGTTGATTAGTGGGTAAAGAAGTAGTAACAGCTAAGATAGCTATGTCAGCTGCTAATATACCAGATGTGCTAACACCTACGTACACGTGCCGATACCAAACACAAAGGCTCGGTCGCAGTTTCTAATTGTGATGTACGCGAAGATCTAACTTGATTGCTGATGTGACTATCATCACTCATCGAACTCGATATTACTTTGTACATAATTATCGGCCCGGAAGCGTATACAATCGGATTTCTCCGTCTTCGTCCCAACCCTTTACTTTTCCACCAACCCTCTGGTCTCCCTCCTGAACACATGTATCTTTGAGTATTTGTAGTTCGTCGGCCATTGTCACCGTCGAAATACCGCAACCGGGGTGGCAATAGCTTTCGAATGCGTTATGGCACTAGTGTAAATAACGAGTAGTTAGCGATTCGCTTTTTCAGTAACTGGGAATCTTCAATATTAAGTATATTAAAATCCATCAACTTACGTGGAAAGCCCAACCACATATTTGAACACCGGCACCACTATCTCCAGTGCGAATTGTCTCAGAGCACTCGCCATTGTCCATTTTACGGCATAGTTCTTCGTTGCGATCCCTCAAATACGCAATCATTGTATCAACGTGATGCAGGTAAGGACTGCCGTCCGTAGTTTCGCAAATGTATTCGTTACCTGCAACAGCAGTGGCCAAAGCGGCGACGAGCAGACTAATACTGAGCTTCATCTTAAGAGCAGCTGATAATTCGAATTATTCACAAGCTAACTCAAAGAATTCTGGAGAGGAGAAGAGGATAGAGAAGTAGAAAGTTGGAGTACACCAGAAGCTGTCCCAGTGATAGTTCTTATATACTTAGTTTAATAGCTTATCCTACAATTAATGCAATCAATTTCTTACTGTTTCCTTGAGTGTTATACAGTGCTGCCGATCAATGATAGTCCACATAGTCCTTGTTCCGCCAAGACGCGGTTAATCATAATATCAGCAAGGACTAAGTTTGGTACAGCCTCTAATAATTCTCTGGTAGTCTATATATAGCAGGGTACACAGGACAACTATCACCTCCTAGGCTATGTGGGCGAAGAGGTATGTAGCTAAATGTATCCTTGAATAATTGGCCATCTTACCTGACTAATTATTTCGACATAAGCGACTGCTGCCTGTATAGACAACCTGTAAATTATATCGACAAGACAGGACCTCGCCGAAATAAAGGATCTACATAAGAATGAGGACTGGGATTGATTTGCTAGGTTAAGGTCGTCTGAAAGTCTAAGCGTCGTTCGACTGAATGACAAGATCTCACATCAGCTTTTAGTCATTTCATTCGTGGGAATGATCAACAATAGAAATAGCTAGCATAAGAAGGGGTACCGGGGGTAAGTAAGTAGTAAAATTGCCCATTTTTTTTTTTTTTTTTTTTTTTTTTTTCGAATGACAGTATGCCCGTAGCGCCTCTGACCCGTAACGTCTTTGGATGCTTTGATACACAGGTCATAGATAACCGAAACCCTTTATCAATCCTAGAGAAACCTGTTTTTTTTTTTTTCCCTTCTTCTTCAACTTGTGGTCAACTATTAATTAGCATATTATCATGGCGCAAGTTTCTTAAGCTTACTAAGCGAGTAGAAGGCGGGTCCTTCTAAAGCTCCAGTGTAAGGAAGCGCGGAGCTACTTACCTCCGTAAGTCAGACACGGAGGTAATCGACACCTAGAGGAAATATGCAGCTCGTTCGGGATGTTCGCCCTCGACGGGCGTCCGAATCTTGCAGACGCGGAGAAGTTGCGGTGTCTACGACGCTCTGCGGCATAATGATGCCCGTCACGAAATGCGGGCCGGGACGTGGGCGGGATCGGTCGAGGTGCGGCATGGAGCCACGCGCGAACCTTACATTCTTAGCATCGGGGACGCGACCGAATAGGTGCATGGAAGTGTTAATGCGGAGGCCAGGGCGCAGAATCTCGTCTCGCCGCGAAACATGACCCTGGAGACGTGCGCCAAAGTGGTGCTCCAGCGTCACGGCGGCCGGTTCGCGACGCATCACGTCTTCGCGTGCCTCGTCTTCAATATGGGAGTAAAGTCGAAAACTCGTCGAGTCAGCATGCTCAGCGCGACGAGTGAGCATCTCCCGGGCGTGGAGCGCACCGTACACTTGCTCAGCGCAGAGAGGTTGGAGGCAGCCAAGGTCGACCTAGATGCGACCGGGAAGACTATTGACATGGCCGTCGACCAGTCATTGAGGTGTCGCTGTATAGGTTCAACCAGCCAATGTCGAGGGAGAGCCGGCGGAGCATGCGGCGGAAGGTCAGGTCCTTCATCACACGGGAAGGCATGCCCGCAATCTGGTTCACACTGAACTAGAACGACATCACAAACCCGGTCAAGCTCAGGCTTGCTGCATATCGGACGCGGCATCAGGATGTGGCTGAGGCCTTCCTTACGAGCCTCGACCTGGATATAAGCGGGCACGGCTGGCGGTCTCGGATCTCCTCAGCTCGGCAGTCTTCTTCCACCGGGAGGTATCCATGTGCTTCAAGCACTACGTGAAAACTGGAGAGGAACCTATATTTAGGCGAATTACTAGGTACTTCGGAGCTGTGAAGAATAACAAGCGCGGCGTGCTCCACGTTCACAGATTGCTCTGGCTCCAGGGAAACACGCACCTCAGCTCTAAACTCGGAGATGAGAGGATCAAGCGAAATATCGGGAGAGGGTCATCCGGTACGTCGACAGGTCTGCGAGGAGGTTAGGTCTCCGCTGGCAAGAGTGACTCAGGGACGCATTGCCTAACAGAGAGTCGATAAATGCCGGATCTCGATCAGGAAGGAGGCTTTCCAGCGGTGCAGGTAGAGAGGTCTGTGATATCAAACATATCGCCGCTGCTGCGGAACAGCCAGCGATTCGCCTCATCGTTCGATGAGGAAGCCAACTTTTGCGCAGACGCTACCCAGATCCACAACCACAACCATACGTGCGTGAAATAAACCATCAGGGGCAGGGCAAGAATCGAGATCCGTGACGGTTCAAGGCGCCGTGGAGGTTAGTGAAGAGGACGGCGTTCACGGAAAGCGGAGTGTTATAGATCCGGCGGAGTCACAGCATGGTGAACCAGTAGAACGAGACTATGGCAGTAGGACTGCGAGTTGTTTTTACCACTGCAGTGCCATGGATCCGAGGTCGACCTCGCTTCTTACTATGAGGCCGCACCTTTTCTCTCCATAACTTATCTATTATTCTTCGGTGAGACCCTGACCTAGATTAGCAATTCTGCTTACCGCGAAAATCACCCGGTCAAAGTATTGCTCGCTCAAGGCCGATCGGGATATCTTTCCGATCGCGAAAATCGAAAGCGAACATTTAAGCGAGCCCGACGGCCTTCTCAGCGTTGTGCAGACCACCCATAGAATTGTGTCGAAGTGGTCAGCATAGCTTGCGGAGCTCGATGCCGTAGGCATGCTTACGAAATACTCGCTTCTAATGCACAAGATGCCACGTAGAGAACGATATTTGGCATTTTATTTTCTTGCTTTTTTCGTCTTCTGATTACAAGTTTATATGTTACTACTGAGTGAGCGCCTTGACGTAAAACTCAACCAATTTCGGCCTCGACTCTGACAAATCATCGTACTGGTCGAAATGATTCTTGCCCTTGATGATGAACAGCTCTTTAGGCACTCTTGCCGTCTTCACAGCCGACTTGCTGTAGTGCAACGTTTCGGCTTCAGAGCCGGCAATCATTAGCAACGGTCGCGGGGAGATAAGGTGCTGGTAGTTGAACGAGTCGTATCCAATCATCAAGTCGTAGCTTGACAGAGGAACTCGTTGGTTCGATCGAGGGTGGTGGCCACGCTCTGTTCCGTAGTATGCAGCTGCGGCTTTAAAAAATGAGGATGCGTCTTCCGGGACCTTGGATGCCTCCGTCTCGAACATGCGAGGTGCTTCGGCTTTTGTATCGTTGGCGTGAGCAGTGCGCCACTCTGCAGCCGTTTTGAGGGCACCAGAGATAGCTTCGGGGGATTCTTTGTCGTTACTCTCGTACAGCCCACCGTTGCGCGTCATGCGGCCGACGCAGGCGGCGCTGACTGTCCCGAGGGCCTTGATGCGGGCATCGCTCTGCGCAGCGTACGATGTATATCCGCCCGACGCGCAGATTCCTAGGAGACCGATTCGCTCAGGATCGACTTTACCCTTCAGAGTCGTCAAGTACGTGACCGCAGCCTTATTGTCCTCCGCACGCTGGTGAGGATCTTCGAGCCCGCGGGGCTCGCCCGTACTTTCGCCCTGATAGCCTGCGTCGAAGGCTAAAGCATAGAATCCTGCCCCGGACAGGGCTCGCGCGTAGTACGCTGAAGTCTGTTCTTTGATTCCCGTCATGGGATGGCTCACGATGACGGCGGCACCCTTTCGATCCGGAGAGCCCTTAGCGGGCTCATACAGCTCTCCACTGATAGTGAGCGTGAGTGACGGAAACGTGATTTTTGTTGGCGAAGACATGGTTTATTTGTTTTTACTGCGATTGATTCGATATATGGTATTGCTTTTTAAAGAGTTAATCAATACTCGAAGCTACTAAGGCACACTTATTTACAGATTTATAAACTATTTGTTTAACATACAGGATCCCAAAGAATCTCGGCCTCTCCGGGTGTTAAACATAACGTGAAATTAATGAAGATGGGGTAATAGTGTTATCGCAAAATTTGTTCACCACTTTAGGCTAGAGCAGTCAGCAGCTGTCTCAAAGTTGTGGTTACTTAGAGTTAAAGACGCGCTAGTGGCCTAGCCTTTACTATTTTATCTTATTTTATAATTCAATCTTTAGTTAGAGTAGAATAACGATAGTAACAATTGCTAACTTATATTACTTATCCATACTGAGACTTGACAGCCTTCTATAAGTATTCGAGCTCTGTACGGCGGCATGATCTAATTTGATAAAATTGAGTTGATGCATTATTATTCGTGGACTGGTATTATATATTAAATCACAGTATCCTTTTATCAGTTTGCCCATAACTTTCGAGCATTTAAGTCATGATATATAGGTTAGATAGGTGCTACTTTTATAGAATATTACTTATCTATTCTGCTATAGCTCTTGTTTAATTGAGTTTCTGAAGACTAGGGCTGTGAAAGTATGTGATGTAGCCGCAGGAAGAAAACGGGCTACGAATTAAATTGCTAGGCTTATCTGGGCTACCTTGAAAGCCTGGATGAGCTGTCTTCCAATATCTTAAAGGCTTTATTATTAAATAACTATGGCGGATCTTGGAGATACAGAATAAGGTAGTGGCAGGTGTCGCTTTGGGACTAGCATATAGCAGCGAGGAGAGCATTCTTGAAGCTTTATGCAGACAAGGCGGCGTCTATCAGAACTGGAAAAAGGTAGTGGTCGTATAATAGGTAAACAAACCGATAGCTTGTATTAATTTTTAATATCTGCAGGGGGCTAGTTAGATACGCCTCCTGAAGGTCAATAAGACGCAGGGAACATCTCTAACAATTCGAATTGAGTCGAGACTATTTTATAATATGTGTGGCTATTATTAGAAGTATTCGAGGGAGCCTCCCTATTCGATAGTGCATGTTGACATCGGCAGTGCGCCAGATTACGAGGCTGTTTCGTACGTCTGGGGTGGTTCGTTAAGATCGCTTACTATCACTTTACTCGATGGCAGAAGATTGCTTATTATGGTATTCTTAGCTTATTAACTACCTTATTTGGTAAAGAATCGTGATACAAGTTATCTTTGGATTGAGCAAATTACTATTAATTAGCTGAACCTTTCTGAACGAACTGTATAGGTAAAGATCGTAGGCTAGATCTATATGCACAGCTATTGCTGTCTAATCTGCTTAGATGATGGAAGAGTATTAGAGGTGAAACCTGAAAGATGGCTGTCTTGGAATGGCAATGCTGGAAGAGAAGTATGGGAGTTCTTGCATTATGTATAGGAGTATAACTTCGGCAACACCTGGGCGCTCCCCACTTAAGCATCGCGCCTTAGCATAGTCTGGAACAAAAGTCCTATTAGCTATCTTCGACAGAATAGATCAGAGTAGAATAGCACCTTTTATAGTTTTTAAAGCACCCTTGATTTAGGAGGACTTAGGTGTACCAGGAGTATGTCCTAGCAAAACAAGGACTCTTCCTTATTAGTAACTTCAAGCTGCCAGTACACGAGTTGGAGAAGTCCTTTAGATTTAGGTTTTCTTAGAATAGCCGATGGTGTGAATTACTTAAAGAAAGACTTTAACTCGATTAAGTACACTTGAAACACTTCACGGAGCACTAGGGGTGAATTTTCTCTTAACTGTAATTTAAAGTCGACGAGATTGTATGTTGCTTATGCTTAACTCTGGCTGTACTTACATTGTAGTGCACAAATATTTCGGATTTATGGACATTCTTAGAGGAAATGTATCAAGCTGGGCTCTGGATAACCGAGAGCATATCTATGCTTTCGTTGGATTTACCCCTTTTTGTCTTCAGTATGTAACGGTTAACTACACATTATCTATAGAAGAAACGTTTACTATGGCAACGAATTTATTCATTAAAGAGTCCTAATCTGTGGATATGCTAGATACCTTACCACTTGCAGACCGAGGCAGATCGAGATTAAATCTTCCTTCTTGGACTCTGTTTCTCCCACTATAATCTCTTCGAGTGCCAGAGAAGGATATAGGCTAACTCTGGTCAGCCAATGGAGCTATTATCGATGTTATCCATTATTATGGAATGAGATCGAAACTTCTGGAAGAATCGTGGATGAGATTTTCTGTAAACTTGCGCCGTTTTCAGTATATTAGGTTACTTAAGGCATAAACGTTGATATCTAAGAATCATTGCTGTTTTTCCTTAGGAGAATTTGACAATGAATAGATTCATGGATGAGCTTATTATCTTGGGTATACCAGATTAACGAGAAAACTATCCGAAGGTGCTATTACAAGCCCTGTTCATGGATAAGTGTAGAGCAGCGGCCTGAAAGCTGCGTTGTATGCAGCTGCTATTCAAAAGAGTCTTACTCTAAATAATCGTATTGTTATTTATTATTTATCAGAGAGATCTGATTAGCTAGAGAACCCTCTAATTAATTGAGGAATAGATGTAGGGAGGGAACTCTTAGATGTGTTTTGATATTTAATATACAAATTCTTCTAGAACTTTTTTTTTGTCAAAATGTTTTTATCAGCAGTAATAATAGTATCAAGCTTTCATGACCCAGCGGGCCGCCTTATCCCTGGTCTAAGAAGACAACTATGTCCGCTGTAGCTGCTGTATCTAGCAAGCAAATACATTCAGTTTAATGTTATGGGGCGATTTTAGTTGGGTGACGTTGCATTTGCATGCTGACTCCGCAGCCCGCTCCACCCGGTCTCATCGCAGTTCTCGCAGCTCTGGCTTGGCTGGCCGCTAGCTCTTAAGCCCCGCATATGAAAATTATATGTGGGATGTTAATGCCTAGACATTATGATAGGTGCGACTTTGTATTCGTGAATGTTTATGGTTGGTATCTTAGTTTAGGGTTTAACTAGATATTCATACGGGAACCCCGAATCGCTGTCTAATATATTCTTTGCTTAATGTATTTTAGATTATCATATGGTATCTAAAGCGCCTAGGTTCGTAAAAGTTTGCCTGTGGGACCTTTGGAAGAGAACATGTAGCAAATCGAAATATGTTAATTTACGAGTCCGATGGTAGCGGTAGTAGTGTTAGTTATTAATGAGACGATGCTGGTGTGGGTTTTATTGATAACTTTAACTAGCCTGGTTTTGCTGCAGCATGCCAAACGTATTGTCAACTGACTGATATCGACATAAATGGTTTTGTAATCTGACCGAGATTGATACAAATGCCCATTATAAGTATCGAATGCTATGGAGTAATATGGAACATTAAGAGGATCATACAACTGCCGAGACCAGCCGAAATAGTGGTCCTTGTAGTGATAGCTGTACCGGCTGAATGTTTTCCTAGGCCAGTCGCCCTGTTCGGACAACATTATTATAAACATGCTAGCGTTTTGCTAGAAGCAAGGCTTTAGGATTGGAAGCATCGATCCTGTTGGGTAGCCGAGAGGCGAATCATTGAGAACCAATGTGGAAGGGTACTTATCGTACGTTCTTGTTTCCTCAATCCATTTTTCTCCCCCCTTGAAGTTAGGTGAGGATGTATCTTTGACAACTAACATCTGCTTGTAGAGCAACTGACAGTATATAGTTCAGAGTAAAGTCTTTACTTCCGCCTGCGTTATCCTCTCATGATGACTCTTTCTTGTAAAATGTCCCCCGTTGGTGGAAACGCACAACAACTGAAGGCTTATTCCACAACAAAAACAGCTTAGCCTCAGTAAAGAAATCCATATTCTTATTGACCAGTTCCCAGTCGTACATCCACACGATTTTTGCCAAGATTATTCGGATCTCAAGATATGCTAGGTTGATCCCAATACAGGCATGAGGCCCGACGGAAAAAGGTTGGAAAGCCTCCTTCCCACGTTCGGAAATCCCACCCTTCTCGATCCATCTCTCTGGTCTGAACGTGTCTGGATCAGAATAGTTACGAGGGTCGCGTAACACGGTCCATGTGTCGACTCCAACAACGGTACCTTTTGGAATATATTCGTCAGCTACAAAAGCTCCCGGACACTCGCGCGGAAGGCCAAACGCCACTGGAGGAAATATACGGAGTCCTTCATTGACAGTAGCGTGTAGATAGGGCAAATTGCTAATAGCATCACCGGTAATCTGGTCTAGTGACTCGAATCGCTCTCGGATCTCGACTGTCAAGGCCATAAGTGTAGATGGGTTGCTTAGCAAGAAGTGAGTTAGGCCGGTTAGTAATGTTGTAGAAGTTTCGGAGCCAGCAATGATAAGTGTGTTTGCTTGAGCCTTCATTTCACCCTCTAGAATATTGGATTCTCGAAGATAGTGCGTGAAGAAGTCATTGCGTTGTAACTGATCAGCCATGTCTACACGCTTGCGTGTCTTCTCTGTTGTAAGCTCCATATGCCTTTTCAGCTTCTGAAAGGCGTTAGGAGGAAGTACAAAGGGCAAAGCCAAATTGAGCAGTGGGAAGCGTTTCCGAGTTCCGTAGAGCATAGAAAAGTATGTCCCATCTAGAATAAGAGATACCCAGAAGTGTGTTTTCGCATTTTCAATGGCCCCAAACGACTCCCCAAACGCCAGGTCCCCAATGATGTCAAAGGTAACCCAATTTAGAGCTTCGGACATATTGATACCTGGGCCATCTGGAGTACCTAGGTGGCCAATTTGCTCGAGAAACATATCTGTGTACGTATGGATAATGTCTTCTTGGTCCCGAAGAGATTTAGTGCTAAAAGCTGGCGCCAGTAGCTTCCGCTGCTTTGTATGCTCATGCACATCTTGAACTTGGGCAAGTCCTAAATATTTCTCGCCGGTATCGTAGAATTTCGTTTTGAGGAACCGAGCTTCGCCTTTGCCGGCGTTGTATATATTTCGATAAGCCCTCACATCGTTAAAAGATAATTCGTTCGGGGAGATTCGCACAATATCTCCTACGCCATAGAACTAAATCAGTATGTGATTTCTCAAATGTAAGATAAGTAAGGCGGAGTCATCACAATTACCGTATTTCCGATGCGCCTCACGGATGATGAAAGGCCATCGACCGGAAACCCAACCTTTCACATACCATGACTCCGAGATAGCAGCCAATCTTGGGCCGGGGTACTTGGCCAACGGATGAAAAAAAGCGTTGTAGATTGCGGATAGAACAAGGTAGATGGCGTACTGTGAATGATGTGTTAGAACTTGATCGTAATGATGCTCGACCAATTTACCAATGTTAAAAGCCAAGTACCAACGGTTACGAGGTTCATGATTGCTAGTCTATTAGGGGGTGTTGCGATACGTATAAAACGCAACTACTTTAATGCTTTTCAGATTGAGGGGAATTGTTCTTTTATCTAAGAAAATTGCAGGCTGGCTATGCAACGGGGATTAAAAAGTTGAGAAATATCAATGCATGACAATGTCCTAAATCAGTGCCTTCTTTTTAGTGTCTTGGCATTGAATAACTACATACAGAGTTGACCGCTATTATTGCTCCCGCCAAGAAACTATATGTATCGTCGCAGAAAATATTCGCTTTTTTTGTCTTTGAATATAGCAGGACGTACACTAGGGTTAGTATTGTGTGTATCCCTGTCAATATGCCGCCCGTCTGAATCCTGTAGGATCTGAACTTACTTGGTACGTTTCAGTCAAGTACGTATGCTCTAGAACACCCAGTATTGAATTAAAGATAGTCAAAGAGTTTACTAGAGCTGCTCCGTTGACTACCGTACGATGCATTGAAGGTAGTCACAGAATTGCTTGGATGGTAGCCGAGGTACGTTTGCTTGCAATGTGGGACTTGTCTGTGATCTCCTCTCCTCTCCACTGCCAGAATATGTTATTAAAATAGCAGGGTAGGCTTGTCGGAGGACGAGATCCTACAACAGGGATCGATCTGTTCGTACAGATTGCTAATGCGAATACAGTCCGTTGCGTCAAGGTTTACGGATAATCAACTAACAAACTCGCCACTAGTGTTCCTAAGATTTGGATAGGAATTGGAGGTAGTACGGGATAATCGAACGACGATTATGTGGGACCTGGTCCCTCGGAACCAATTTGCGGTGGATGGGCTATAGAGCTATGAGTGGTTATTCTTATGAATAGGAGGGATGGTGCGTCAATAGCGCGCTACGGCATTGTTCGCCGAGAAGATGGATATAGTTAGCGTCGAAATATTAATTCCATGCGGATAACTAAGAGCGCACGCCTACGCGTCCGACATAGGGTGAAAGAGAATTTTCAAACTTCATGGAAGTTTTTTGTAAGAAAAAAAAAAAGAAAAAAAAAAAAAAAAAAACTACCCCTGTTATGTTCTGTAACTTGCGTCTTGAGCTTCAGTGGGGTAGAAATTTAGTCTGCGTCATTGCGAATATCATCCACGGTAGACCGTAAGAAGACACATCCCCACGGCATCGTCTCGCCCTGAAAATCTCCAGCCACCCATCGTCTCGCCGTTTCTCCTCCTCGTCACGTTCCTGGAATAAAATTGTGTACCTTGGCGAGGACAGAAAAATCTTTGCGCCTAATATTAGCCCTGGTCTAGACGGATATGACCCTGAGGCTCTGCACATCATGCACAAGGCCGAATAGTTAAGTCTTGCGCTTGCGTCTGTGAATATAGATGGCAGAGCCTCCAACCTAGCCCAAGAAAAGCAGATCAAACGATGCACTACCGCGCCGCCTTCGAAGTAGTCAAATCCGGTTTTCTTTAGTATGTGAAACCTCATGATCATGCTTAGAGTCAGTCCGGCGCCTGTCACTTCGTGCTTCTCCATCAACATAGAGTTATCGAATGTCAGTCTTGGCATCTGGGAGCCGTTGTATTGTGTGCGGTGTAGCGCCTGAATGCCAATTGAGCGTGTCGGCACCATTTTCAAACAAGAACTGCCCGCCAAGGTCATGTCATGTTAAGATACTGGCGAAAAAGGTCTATTAGCTCGAGATCAGAACCGGTATAGCTCTTCACAAAACGTGAATATGGCTGGTTTGGATATTACACATTAGTTCCCACAAAAGAAAAGGTGTAAGACCAATTTCGTTCCTACAGAAAGAAGCAGCTTAGAAAGCAATCTTATTGATACCACTCGATCGGCTGAGCGAGCGGGTTTCGACGGTTATAAAAAAGCCCCTCCGGCCTCCTTCCTCCTTTTTGCTCGGCTAGCCTCGCTAAGCGTGTCTCTAAGTTCTCTTTACGAATTAACTTTAATAGATGTGTAGATGACGATGAGCTGCGCATTAATCGAGATATCATTCGTTGAAGGCCATAGATAGCACTTATAGTCTAAACGGCATCCCTCTGTCTTTCCTTCAAGAGAGCCACCAAAAGAGCCCCCAGAGGGACACGATGTTGGCAGTGATAGTCGGAGGGAATGTAATTTGGAATGAGAATAGGCCTCTTTCTTTATTCAAGTAGTGTGCTAGAGTAGATTATCAATGCATAGCAAGGCCGGCCATTTTGGAAAGTCTCGGTACTGATAGCGAAGCATTTTGAGAATAGGGGATTGATCAACTTGTAAAAAGTCGTCGATGCCTTTACATCGTTCTGGTTGATGTTCAAATAAGTTACATCTCCCACTATTTTAAATGTATCCGATACTAAATTGTGCGACGTCTTGAGCGTCCCGGACTACTGAACCCACTCATTTGTCTCCATTGCTTTCCGTCAAATCAAAATATTGGATAGATGGGAGCTTCGCCTCAGTGCTGTTTGCTGTCTGGCCTCATAGATGATGCATAATGAGTAAAAGATATCTAACTGTGACGAAGGTCTATTACAAACCACGCTGCTCTTGCTAGTCCACCCGAAAAGAAAAGCTATAACTACCCTTTATCTTGATGTTTATTACACATGTCACCTTATTAATAAAATTCACTTTCCCCTACTACGCTACGAAAAGGAGTGAGAAAATACTTTATTATGACTAATTGTATCGATAGCCATAAGACTTTGTCTTAAGGTATGTCGATATGAAACCCGAACAATGAGTCTGGAAAGGGGAGTTGTTCATATGCTTCTTGATTCAAGGGATCCGAACCTGCTGATGAGAGCACAGATTGGACAGCATCGTATCTCATATCTCCTATGGAATTATTTTGCAAAGGGAGTGTGAGACCTTGTGACTCGAAGTCAAAGCTTTTCATGATTTTGTCGATGTTGAAATCCTCCATAACGGCAGAAAAGTCATGGGTTGTCCCAACTGGTACATCGCCGTCTACTTCTAGCCTGCTGCCCTGCACACACTCCATTGAGTTGGCACTGTCCACCCTACCGTGAGGAGCTCGCATTGTGGATATGTCGCCAACATCGACCCCGAGCCAATCTACTAGCCCGATAAGAATCCTGAGCGTCTTTGCTGGCGCGCGACACCGCTCCCGCTGTAGGGCCAAAACCTCCAGGCAGGTTCGCAGACGTTGGTGAGCTCTGGAACCCGGAGGTCGCTGAGCTGCTAAACGCACATGAATGGTGGCACTGACATATGTTGCGTAGGAGATAAAATAAGGCACTGTCTTAAGGCAGAAGTGCTGTCGGTAGAGTGTGAGTATCAAGTCAATTTCTGCTGCTGCTTTCGCACAAATGTGGAACGCATCGTTCGCAGCGGATGCGGAGACAGATTGCAAATGACCATCTGAAACGAAGGGTCGATTAAGCAGAACCATTAAGGAATGATACATTGCCCTGTTCATTAGAACGATGATATGCGCGAGCGGGAGCGTGAAACTTACAGAAGGGAAAGACTATGAGGTAAAATTCTTGAGCAAGAAGTTTGCTCCGGTCGAATCGCTAATTCATCCGGGAAGCCGCTTTTCCAGTTGTTTAAATCTTGCTGTAAGTTCCTCGATGTGGTCAATAAATCCGCTTCAGCCCTTGTCACACTCTGTTCAGCGTAAAGGTTACACAGAACTCGGTCCATAATGACGCTCAATTTGCATAATTGCTCAAACGTCGATCTGCTGAGTGTCGGGTAATTGAGTTTGGAGGGTGTTTCTGAGAAAGTGAGGGTATTGAACAATTCGAGTTCTTCGTAATCATCTAAAAACTTGACTGAGACATTGTTGTCGGGCTCTCGGAGTCGTGCCGGGCGGCCCTGATAGATTGACTGCACTTTATCAAGAGCTGACAATGTTTAGCCTTGGCCATGATATATGAAAGTATTGCCTACCGAAAGCTGCCCAAAAGAGCCTTCGTCGCACTTCGAGCTCTTCAGCTATGCTCCCAATTAGCTTCTCGGGTTGCGCTTCAACATGAAGGCCGAGATCGATGATCATGCTAATTGCTAGACCCAAATAGTGCCATGACTGACTCGGCTCATCGCACCAAGAGAAAAGGGCGTCTGCAACGACAAGAAGTCCTTGTATGGTCGGTATTTTGCTTGTGAACAAAGTCTTTCCTTTCGAATCATGCAAAATCTCTTCAAACCTGCGCCTGAAGGGCCGACCGCTGGATTGTTCATCCTCAGGTCGACTACGAACAGCAACACTCGTACTATGTTTGGAGCCAGCGAATAGTAGAGCGTTGAGAAGTAGCGGAGAGAAGTATCTCCCGCCTGAAGCCATGTCTCTCATGAATACTGGCCGATATACAACGGAGCCTGCGTAGTGCTGGCGGTTCCAGAAGTTTGACAGAATTTCAATACCTATACGGGGATCGAGGCCTTCAAAGTCTAAGTTTCCCGCCTCTAGATTGATTGTCTCTAATTGACCTGTGCTATATGAGCAATTCTAGAAGTATTCTAGTATGAGGGCTCTCCTTTAGCTTACGCTGCCTTGCTGTGTGGGCGACAAGTTGATTTCGCGCGTTCTCATCGGTCGCGCTGCTGACTGGGAACTCTTTCTCTCTAACGCTCGCAAGAGCAGAAAAACTGCACGAAGGACTATGCAGCGGATTGATTTGTGAATGCTGTGCTGGAGAACCTGATTCATTGTGTGATAGTGGTGCAACCTCGTTGCCATTGCTAATAATATTAGGCACGACCGCATCGCCATTGCTTGGCGATCCCCGAAGTCGGGAATTTTCTCGCTCCAGCTCGCGAATGCGAGCATTTGAAGGCCTGAGGGAAATTAGGCATTTCGCTTGGAATTCGTGGCTTTGGTCTATTACCTTGGCTTACGAACCCTGGCGGAAAACACACAGGCTATGCCACGCTCATGGCAATGCGTACAGTTAGGGAGGGCGTTATCGCAACCCATCTGTGGTTCGAGTCAGCTTATTCTTAGAGAGCAGACATTTAGTCTGCTATTACCTTTCTTTTTCGACAGAAGTCGCAAGCACTCGATGAACGTTTAGACATTCTAGGCATCGGCATCATGCGTGTTGCAACGATGCGGGAGTGTAATGGAAAGATATGTTCCGTCAGCCGGGTAGATGTGGCCCACAAGCCCGCGATCATGGGCGAATATCATGACATAAGCGGATGATAAAATTCCGCGCCCTACGGACTGGGTTCCGGTAGATTCCTACTAACCCCTTTCGTTCCCAATCGCAAAGTGGCACGGTTCGAAGCTCTTTGAATGAGATTTTAGCCATGTAGGGGTTAGGTACCTTAGGCTCTATCGCTGAAGGAGTTTTCAAGATTCTATCCACACCTTATTGCTGGTGATTCTTTCATGTCCGTAGGCATCTTTAACCTCCACCCCGTCACATTCTGCCTGCTTTTAACTCAAGTCTATCAACGCCTCGATCTAATTTCTACAACAAGATACTGCAGCATCGCGCTCTTTTTTTTTTTTCGATTATGTTTTTCGGGTATTTTACTATACCTAGGCCGCTAGTGATGACAACTTTACCGTATAGCTAAGATTTTCGTCCCCATAGATTGACCCCGGAAAAGGCGCGCCAGAGCTCATTACATACATGTTGTTGTGCAAAGCGCCAAAGAGCATTTCAATAGGATGAACAAAGATTAGAATAGCCTTGATCTCTACATAGGAAAACTACAATATGATCTATTTATATCCAGCGCTTAATCCCTGTGCACGGAACGCTGTAAGTTCCGTGTTTGAGGCTGTGGCAACGCTCAAACCTCCTTTGTGTGAGGTCCGTGTACCCCACCTATTCATTGTCACACATGTACCAATCCGAACAGGATGCTAATCACGCAATTGTGTGGTACTACGCCTTTCCTTCAACCCTCTTTGTTCTAAAATGTGGCCTCATGTATTTTGAATGCGTTTCGACTAAGACGAATGCAATTTATTAATTCCTCTGCTCTAATTATTAGACAAACGGTGCGAGTGTTTGTGCAGACTCTTTAAGAAGCCTAGTATAGTACGCATCAGAGAGCAAGCCAGACCCATGATCAACAATGAACTTTACATCATCATCATTGGCATCAATCTTGCCACTTTCCAACTGATTTGTACCGTACTTGCCAATAGGCGTGCGGTCGATAGGTGGCATAAATTCCACAGCGAGGCCACCATCGTAACCGGCTTCAGCCAAAGCAGCTATGATATTTGGCCAGTTAAAAGATCCGAAGCCCGGAGCTAGACGATTGTTGTCTCCAACATGAAAATCCACAATGCGTGAGCGACGCGCATGGATGGCTGAGATCAAGTCCGCTTCCTCAATCGCCAGGTGAAACGGATCAAAGGCGATACCTGCGTTGTGGCCAACTTCATCAGCAAGGGCAAGTGCCTGGTCGGATCGATTGATAAAATGCGTCTCAAATCTATTAAGGGCCTCGATGCCAATCCTGATGCCCTTTTGCGTTGCAAATTCTGCGATCTCTCGCAGACCCTCAACAGCCCATTTCCACTCATCCTTCGGCGACGAATGCGACACAACTGTACTAACATTTCCAGGAACAACGGTGACAATCTTGCCGCCAAGACAAGCCGAAAGATTCACGACGTCCTTCATGTACTCAATTGTCTGCCGCCGTTGCTGAGCATCCGTTGCGATAAGGTTGCGTTTGCCTTTCTGGATTGTAACAGCGCCCCAGCATTGGATATTGTACTTTTGGAGAAGTGCAAGGGTGTAGTCAATCTGGTATAGCTCAGGCTCCCCCGCTAACTCGACGCTTTCATAGCCCAGACTGCTGAGACGCTCAAGAGTCGTCTCGAGTGGCTCTGGGCGCATCCAAGTGTGTGCTGCTAGATGCATGGTCGGATGGTGAAACCGAGGCAAAAAAAAAATGTTGCTTGATAAATGCAACTTCTATTGATGTAATAATCAGAAACCTAGAGGGTCAGGGTATTTAAATATGTAAAAGGCTTCCCTTTGCGCTCCTCGACAATATCTCATCTTCATGGGAGATATCTCGCATATTCAGCGGCAGGCTGTTCTTAACGGAATAGAACAAGCCGTGGCGGAAGGTTATGGTCCGCCCGCTTACACATGGACGCAGAGCATCAATAACACGGGCGTGGAAGTAACATATAGTCACTTTTGAATATCAGTGCGAAGTGTATTCTCTTAGACAAACTAACGGACTTAAATAAAATTCTTTAGTATTTACAAAATTATTACATGATATAACAACTATCTTCATCATCTTGCTATATTCCATACGGGTAGCCCTCCTTAAGGATCCGAGTCTTTAGTAACTTTAAAGTTGTATCTTCAGGTTTTTCTTTAACCTGTTGACCCATATGAAAAGGTAAAGTCTAGGGCTCCTAATACTATTCTTAACATTCCTCGTTCTTTTCCGTTTTCGCTCTCTACAATATTTCCTTTCCCGAATCTCGTTGGATGAACAATGCGTAGTCTTTGCCGAATTTGCGCCTGTGATATCCAGCCGTGCTTATAAACGCCCTAAGGTTGGTCATTTTCTCGATACCACGCCCTTATCCTAGATTCGCGTGCCCGCCTCTGAGCGGAATTGCTATGTGGGGTCCCTATAGGAGCTGTTTATTAGTGTGAGATAGTAGCGGTGCATTAAGTTTAGACAGTTGGGTGGGTTCTGATGAACGAGTACTATTGTGTCTTTTCGCAAGGAGAAGAGCCCCCGATAGTTCCACTTCTCCGTCTGCTGCGCATAACCTACAAAAGATGTGAATAGTGCTAACATAGCTGTTGTACATTGAAGACACTAGGCCCTCGCACTCAAGTCGGTCAAGGAAAGTTAATATTTCCATACGTTGTATGCTCTGCGTGTCCTCATTCGGTTGTTTGTATTTTTATAGGCTTTAGACAAGTTTCTCCTCTTTTAGGAGCTTTATAAACATTCCTCTCCTAGTTAAATGTTATTTTATAGGCCTCGTAGTCAACGAAAAGACCTGGAAGCTCCGAATCGTTCATAATGCCACCTAGTTTGATAATATATGGTGTTATCTCGATTCGTCTAACCTTATCACTACTACTCTGTAAATGGCATTGCATATTGATTTTCCACGCTTCTTCAAGTTGCCTTACTGCTGCTTTTAGTTCCTGGCGATGCTCATGGTATGGAGTCTCGATGCGAAATGTATTAGCTTTAAAAACGGCAACCTTTGAGCTATATAGACATCCACCTAAATAGGTATACTGCAGCTTAAAGCGATCCAGTCGAACAGTAAGTCTTTTGACAGGTCCATTATTGGCAATTATACGTTGCTTGCTTTGATCATCAGGATTTAACTCAATCTTGGTGACAGGTAATATGCGATTAGCGAAGATAGACTTAACAGCGGTTTGCAGCTGCTTGCTTGCGTATTGGACTTTCATCCATGCACCGACGATAAATCTATCACTAACTATGATCAGATACTTAGCAATCTGAATCCAGATTTCTAGTGGTATCGTACGCCTGGAAATCATCCTCTATGGGATATCTTCTCGGCTTGTGATTTGAAGTATTAACCAAAGTTGGGATCACAGCCAGAGGATCCTCGCCGGACTGCAGTTTGACTGTTGTCGTTATTGATATAATCCACACCCAGTAAGCGGATAAGTGCTGCGATGAGGTCTGTATATAGCATTTTACGCTTTGCTTACGTGCTGCATATAGTCCATTGAAATGAGCCTTGCCGATTCTTTCAGGCGCAGTAAGACAGCCATAGCTTCGTTGCATGCAGGTCAGGTCAGTAGCAAGATACACGACGGCATAAGGCATAAGACAGAACAGGCGCCAGGCATAAAGATGCCGTCGTGCGGCAAAGCACCGAGATTATAGTAATGTCTCTTAGGTTGATATCGAATACCACGTTAAAGCACGTCGGATATAATTATGAGATTTATCATAACAGTAGAAAGGACTATTACTATTATTCAAAGAGTCAAAGTGCAAGCTACCACAAAGAAAATTCATAAGAATAATAAATAGTTAATAATCGCCTATTCAATTAAACTAAACTTGATAGTCTGCATATGTCAGGCTTGACTTCATAGGTACTGCACTTATGCAATGTTAAATGGCGATCACTTTCCAGGGTTGGTGGTATGAGGCCAGTGTAAGATCGATAAAGGAATCAGCGTGAGCAGGACACTGAAGCTGCCAATTCTCGCATTGAGGATTGCGAAATTATCTATTAGGTATGATATGGGTTGCAAATAATGTCAGCGAAGATCCTGCGCGACTGGGATAATTTGAAGCTATACTTAGCATAAAAAATAGAGCTATATGTTAGCCAACGCGACTGTACATTATAGTACGATGGTTAGCGTAGCATAGGTGCACTATGCAAACGTTTTAATGATACCTGACTATGAATGTTATTGAAGCAATTGATGTAAGCCAGAATTGCACGTTTATTTGTTTATAACATCCAGTAACTCCCCGACCTTAACAGGCAAAATCAGAAATCTCTCGAGTTGAAGTAAGAAACTAAGTGGGAGACTTTTAACCGACATGTACCAAGGACTAATTTCGCAGGCTAAGAGAGTAATATGGTAGCAATCAAGCCTAATTATAAGTGTAGAATGTTCCGGTACTTTATCCTTTAACTAGCTACTATAAACTATGAACTCTAGGCTTCACCGTAGAATTCGAGCTTATTTTATCCTGCAGCTCTACTTTTACACTGCAAGGTTTACTTTTAAAAACCTCGAAGGATGAAATCATATATGGCATAAAATTACGTTATCTCCTTGTGTATGCATTCAAACCATCTTATCTATGTACTTATAAAATATTCTTTACACCGTGTATTTCACTAAGCAGAGGATACTGCTATCTTCAATCATTACACAGTTCTGTCTACCAAGTCTTCGTGAATATAACTTGTCAGTTCCCAGTGGTGTCAGATTCTTAAGCGACACATGAGGGTTGCATTGCAGGAAGGTCATGAGTTCAGAAGAGGGGTCGGTCAAAGGTTGTTCCATTTTCGTGGCAATAGCTCTACCCTTACTTAGTACTATTACCGAAAATGATTAGCAGACATTCCCTGTTTAACTTTTTCCATCCGTCTTTTCTTCTTAGCCTAGAATAGAGTCGCAACACGATGTCGGAGGTTCGAGACTATCTCAAGACCCCAAAACCCCTTCAGACCTTACTTATAGGCGATGGCGGGGTTGGAAAGTCGAATACGCGCCTTATGTTTACTACAAGTCATTTCACTGAGACAGTAAGAAACCGCAAAAAAAAAAAAAAAAAAACGTTCGCTTGCTGACCAAACCTTTGACTAACACCTTACAGTTCCCTCGTGACTCAGATAACGACTATAGAAAGGCGGTATTCGTTGATGGGCTGACATCTGTGATAGATGTTATAGACATATCCTCCCAAGATGGATGCTCAGAATACGAGAAGAGTTGGATAAATGATATTGATATGATTATGTTGATGTTTAGTATTTCATCTGCACAGTCTTTCCAAAGAATCAGTGGAATTCACCAGGAGCTTCAACAAATCAGAGAAGGGACTATGCCGCCTCTGCTGCTTGTAGGTAACAAGAGCGATGTGGCACCTGAGTGGCGACAGGTTTCCAAAGACGATGCGCAGGTGCTGGCAAGGGATTTAGGATGTGAATGTATCGAGGTATCTGCAAAATATGGAACGAATGTTAACGAAGCTTTTCAGCACTTGATTCAGTTGCATAGGCGGATAGAGAAAGAAAGAATCGACGGTGAAAAGAGGGCAAAAAGTACTTCCTTTAGTAATTAAGAAATAAAAAGAACTTAAAGGAGTAAAATTTATCGTATATTTAAGTTTTGAATTAAATAAAGAATAATATTATAATATTAATATAGTTATATTTAGCTATAAAATAGCTAAGAAATAAATATTAATTAATATTATAATAATAAGAATAAATAATTCTAACTTTTAAAATTATAAAGCTCTTATCAAGAGGTATAAATTTATTTATTAAGAATAAAAAAATCAAAACTAAAACTAAAACTAAAATTTTAATAATTTTAATTATATAATACTTAATTTTTTAAAAATATTAAATTAACAAAAAAAATAAAGTAACTATTTATAAATATACTTATATACTTTTTCTACTTTCTTAACGTCAATACCAGGCGGCGCTGGCCCAGGTTCAACTTCCTCTTGCCGCAGCCCGAGCCCACGCTGCAGCCCGCGCTATTATAACTAATGGCGCTGTTATTTTACTGGTTATCATTGGGTATTCGCTCCTCGTGTAGCTAAGAGTCGTACGCCCCTTGTGAGGCTCATGACGATAGATATGGCTTAACACAGCAAAAGATATTTTAGTTGTATGTTAAAGAGATTATGCCTCTTCTTACTAGATCGTAGAACTCTTTACCGTTTAAAAATTAATCTTATTAAACGCTGGTTGAAGGCTACTTTTAGTAACATTGTGATTACTCTATTACCTGTACACGTGATCTTCTGTCCTCAAGCGTATTCGAATCATGCTTATCACTCCTTAGATGAGCCCCTTTCCCGTTTAGTAAGAACTGAGGTATGTCGTCGCCGAAGCGGAATGGGGCCTCGCTGGGGAAAGCTCATTGACCCACCTAGCCGCTGTATGGTAATTTTCCTCGATTTATAGGGCCGACTTACAAAATCTAGAGCAGATGAAATATTACTTTGTCAATTCTAGGATCCGGTGCTGCGCAGGCATAGACAAGTGTCCCGGGCTTAGTAAATTTAAAACCCCCCTCATCAAACATATCCATATTGAGCTGTAAGATTTGTTGTCACTCTTATGACACGCATAGGTTCACATTTGAAGAATGTTAGAGTCTACGTGTCTGACATCGTGCAGTATATTACCGGCCTTATTATAGATTGGCTCCGGCGGCATCGTTGTCGGAGATACCATACAGGCTGACTATTCTTCAAAACACTACAGATTTCTGCTTATTGACTCATGTATGTAGCAGCTAAGCTGGTCTGCAAGTTAAGCAGTCAGAAAAGGAAGTATCTACTGTCCAAACTCAGTAAGTATAACGGAAGTTTGTATTTTCAACATCGGTTTGGTCCTCCTCCTCAACTTCAAGGCCAATGGCAGTTGTTGAATCAATGACCTTGCCGTACACACGGTCACGTCGCCTATTCTCGAAAACACATAGAAGGCTGTGGGAAAGTTAGCGGGCTAGCAAATGCTTCTAGCTACTCAAATTCACTCACAAGTATGAGATACCCATGAGACAATTGATGGCAAAAGCCGCCATAAGAGCGTGGATTCCCAGAGGGTAGTAGGGTGACTCTTCAGTTCGGAAGAATTGAGGACCAATAATATTTCCGATCGCTTTAGGGGCATCCTCGTTAGAGCTTCGCAC
Source organism: Waltergamsia citrina (assembly GCA_022814615.1). NCBI lineage: Eukaryota > Fungi > Ascomycota > Sordariomycetes > Hypocreales > Bionectriaceae > Waltergamsia > Waltergamsia citrina. The sequence goes on along the minus strand of JAKLNE010000051.1, from coordinate 20,158 downwards.
ATAGCATGGATAGTCGTTGAACTTACAGTACCAAACTGCCACTGAAACAGATGCAAACGACTTTTTAGTTGTTCCAGACACGTTTGAGGCTTTTAGACTCAAAAGAGTGACGAAAGAAATATTGTAAAAACCCATCAAATAGACACCAATCAATGATGCGGTTCGGTGATTTTCAATATCAAGAGCTAAATGACATTTAGTATTAGATTTTCCTTAGGCTTGATGTAACTTACTGTGAATCATGACACTTCCAGCGAGTGCAGGCAGTGTTGAAACAGCCCAGATAATACATCGGACATTCGGTACATATAACATGATGACAGTAGCCGCAACTTGCGATACGAAGGCAATGGCGGCTTGTGGAGCGGCCATTAGGGTCGTCTTTGTCCTTGAAAACCCATATCCGGAGATGATCAAAGGGTTGAAGTTAGTGAGCCCAGCATTGGTGACAGAGAAGGCTGTGATAGCAACAGCAAGTACCCAATACTTGGGATCCTTGATTGCTTCAACCACTTGCTTCCATTTCCACGACTAGACGAAACATCCTTTAGAAGCCGTTTCCAAAGCATATGAGACGCGTGATGTCAATACGAACCTTAGTTGTGGTAGTAGTACCCGTTTGATTGCCTGCCATACGGACGACAACCAGTTTCTTCTCAGCCGGGGAGAAAAACCACGCATTGGCAGGAGAGTCAGGGAGAGCTAGCAAGACAACGAGGCCAAAAAATAGCGTGATCGCACCATAGATGATAAAAAGATACTAATTGCCAATTAATAGTCAATCCCCCGCTGAATAGCTTGCCTAGTTACAAGTGCGTTGTTAAACTTACCTTCCATGGTGAAAGAGAACCTTCAATTTGGCCAATAGCATAAGCTAGGATGCCGCCAAACACCTGGAAAACATCAAAGACATGATCGAACCATTAGACTTTTCGAAGTTCAGTATTGCTTACCCCAGCTAAGGTGTTAAAGTAAAGTGCGGAGACGATAGGTTGTTCCTCCCGTCGGTACCAAATAGATGTTAAGAGAATACAAGCGGGCAGTAGCGCAGCTTCGAAAACACCTAGAAAGAAGCGAGCAACTGCTAGGGTAGCAAAATTCTTACAACCGGCTATAGCACAGATAACGATTCCCCAGAGAAGAAGAAGGCTGCCGATCAGCTTTCCTATCCGTGCATTCGTAAGCAACCAGGCGGCAGGCAGCTGCATGACCAAATATCCAAAGTAAAAGATAGAGCCGAGCCAACTGTAGTCTTGATTTTCCAAATTGGTATCCTCATTGATGCCGTATACGGCGGCAAATCCTAATGCATTCTGAGACAAGCCAGGCATTATTAGCAGACTTTTACAGGATTGACGCTGCAGTGGACGCCTGAGGCCCAATGAACGGAAATGTCATAATTACCTTGTCCAGGAAAGCCAGCAAAGAGGCAAAAATCATGGTAGACAATACAACGCCATTTGTCTTCATGAGCATGCGACGGTTTTCTCCACGAGTGAGGGTCTCCTGCTCGGCTTGCTGCACCTGAGCGGAGTTTTTATCTCCAGACTTGCTACTTGTCGGACAAGTTTTAAATGCTTCCTCAAGTTTCAGTTCAGCTTCTGTTTGCGAGGCCATCTTCCGCACAGTTTAAGGCGACGGTAATGAGAAGGTAATAGTAAGCACTAAGCGTAGACGTCACTGGAAGAAAGACACTTTAAGGATAGATTGTATGTTCTGTGTAAATAGAACAAGCCTGAATAGATAGAGATAAGTTTGATGAACAAGTTGGTCCCAAAGAACGCATCTAGTCTTTGTCTGGAGACTGCTTCTTAAATAATGGGCTCGAGTAGTGCTGGTGGTCATTTAGACCTAGGGGCTATCGGCCCCATCGTGGGGGGCGGGGGACGTATTAGTTTTCCTTTGCAACCTAGTTTGCGGGGCCGCGAGTCAGTTAAAATAGGACTGGTGTGATGTACCACTTGGCATATTAGGAACCAGGTAAATGAAACCAAGATAACAGATTATTGGAGATTAAATGTCTATTGCTGAACGTATTGCTTGCGCCAGTTTCTCATTGCTACTACTGTACAATTAACTAGATACTTCTAAGTAACAGAGCTTTTTACAAGCAAATTAAACTCCTCGGTCTTATTCTCGCATATGGTACAATCCTAGACAACAGGGGTAGCCCGAACTGCGGCTAGAAGTTGCAATCTGAAATCCTGTGATATATTGCATCGTGTGCACTCTTCGTTCAAGATAGGGTGATAATAGCATGATATCGCGAATAAGTGCTTGAGCAGGGTTTATAAACTATCTAGTCCCTTTTAGGGGTTCTGATATTAAATGGTTAGCGTAGGCGAAAATAGCGGGGTACATACCAGCAATCTAGCTTTAGGTCATCCTAGCACGAGCCAGCAACAAGTCCTGTCGTGCTCATGAACACCGGCTCGGTAACGTTGACTAGAGGCTAAAGCGGCTCGGTCTACCGATAGTTCCCAGTTGCCCAAATATCTCTCAGACTCCAGTCTTTCATTGCACACCTTATTCTTTAATAGAATGATACTCATCTTCCTGTCTAAATCGCTCATAGAAAACGTGCAATAACGTCATATTCTGACTTACTCTTTAAGGAATCAAACTTATCTTCCTTGTTATATACCGGCTTTGCCGGTTTGGTTAGAGGTCACTCTCTCCGGGTCATGCTAGTACAAATCAGCAACAAGCCTTATCGCGCTTATGAACAGCGGCTCGGCAAGGTCGACTAGAAGCAAAAGCGGCTCGGTCTACCGATAGTTCCCGGCTGCCTACAACTCTCTCAGACTCTGGTTCTACATTGCCTGCCCTTGTTTTTCCCAAGTTTATCACTGTTGCTTTTAATGCAGCATAGCAAAGATCGAATCAGAAATAGAATTCAATGAGTCGAATATTGGAGAACATACAACCACCTGAGCTACTCCTTGATTAGTAGCTAGCGATAAGAAAAAGAGCCAAGCGACTTCCGGCCGTTTATCAAACAACCTATACCAACTTTCATGCTATAATCGCAACCATATCCTAGGTTTACTACTCTACTTTCGAAGACATGGATATCATCGATAAACTATCGCAGAATAGTCCAGGTATTATAGAGTGTATTGACATGCACACTATCGGCATGCCAGCTCGCATTGTTATTAGAGGCTTCCCAAATGTGCAGGGAAGCCTTATCCAGCAGAAAGAACAAGCAGAACAATTGCATGACCATATCCGCAAACGCTTTCTTCTGGAGCCCCGTGGTCATGTCGATATGTTCGGAGCCATCCTTAGACCAGACACTGAGCTTACTAGGACCGGTGAATCCCAGATGGGCGTTCTGTTTGCCCATGGCAGTGGGTACGGCTTCATGTGTGGGCATGGCACGATTGCTCTAGGTCGCCTTCTCGTCGACACTCATGATCTCAGAGTCTTCCCGCTGAGAAACAAGATACCATATGATGAGCTCACGAGGACATCTCAGGTTACACTTCATACTCCTGTTGGGTTGGTGCATGTCACCGTGCCAAGTACTGACAATGGTGCACGCTCTGATCCGTCACGTCCGGTGTCATTTGTTGCTGTACCCGCCTACGCACTCGCTACGGATCTCAAAATTGATATTCCGCCCAAGTACAAATGGCCAGAGCTAGGATTCCGCAACAGCGTCCCCGTGTCGATAGCGAAATGCGGCGCGACCGCGGCCAGAGTCTTGATTGAAGATTTAGGGTTCCCTGCAGATTCCCTAACAAAGAAGTCACTCGATTTGCAAACTTTGAAGTTTGCGGCGAATCAACTCCGAGCGGCCGTTAACGATAACCTTCAAATGAAAGAGTATCTTACACTGAAAGGATCTCTTGCACCAACTTCTCTGTACGCTGTATCCATCACGGATGAAACTAAAGGAACCCCTCGATCAGGATCTAAAGGAGCCGAGCTTTGCCAATATTTCTTCGGGGGTAATCATACGGACAGATCACCAACCGGCAGTTTCGCGGGGGCCCGGATAGCACTGCAATACGCAAAAGGTCTCATAAGTCCCGGGGACTCATGGACCTACCACTGCCCGCTTTCACTAGCTACTGGAGCAGAGGGTATCACGGCGACGCTCCTGGAAGCACCACCGTTAATGAGCGTAGGAGAAGCTGGATACTCGGCTGGTCCTTGCAAGGTGCAGCTCGAAGGGTCAGCTTTCTACACAGGATCCCATACATTTGTATTTGAGGAGGCAGATACAGTATGCTCTGACGGATTTATATATGGACAATTTTAGGGTTACTTAGTTAGAGGGATCTATTTTTTTTTTCTCTAAGTAGATTGATTTAAAGCTTAAGAAAGGCTTTTTAAAAAACGTAATAATTGTTATAGGTAGCTCTATCCTTTAAATTATAAAGTCCTTATTAAAAGGTATAAGCTAGTAGGTATAGCCTGCCCACCATTGCGGCGTTGTTCAGGCTGAAAGACGGACGCCACTAGCGAGGGAGCAGGGGGGATCCAAGCTTGTTGTCAGGAACAAACCTGACCTAGAAGCCTAGGGTAGCAGACAGTAGGATTCTACACTATAAAGATGGGATTCCCCTCTTAAGAATAAGACTCAAGACTTAACACTACTTTCTACTAAAATTTACCTTTATACTGTAAGTTATAGTTTTATATCCTTTACTTTTATTATCTATTTATTTATTTATCACTCTATTCTTATAAAATTCTATACTTTACCAGATTTCATATTAAAACAATCGAACTCTACAGTCTTCACAAGGGATCAGTAGTTAGGGTTATTAGTCGCTTGACACTTATGTTAGAGTAGCAGGCACTTTAGGAAAGATAAGGACCCTTAATGCTATATTTTGCCCTAAATAATTAATCTTTTTTTACCTTAAATAAGTAATTTAATTAACTTAATTAAATAATAGCTTTTTACTTATAATAAGTAAGAATTATAATTTTATTTTATTATAAATAAATAAATAAATTTATTAAAATTTTAATCTAAGTATAAGTTTTTTTATTAATTATTTATTATTAATAAAATTTTTATAAATAAAATTATTTATATAAAAATAAATTTTTTTAATTTTAAGTTATTATTTTGTTTTTGTTTTATTATTTTTTTTAAAAAAAATATTAATAAAAAAATCTTATAATTATAAAATTTAAAACTTTACTATAATAATTTTAAATAATTTTAATATTATTTAATTTTATTATTTTATGTTTAATAATATATATAAAATAAAATAATAATTATTAAGTATAAATTTAATTTAAAAAGCTTTAAATAATAAATAATAAGATTTTAAATTTTAAAAATAATATTCTTTTTATAAATAAGACTTAAAATTTAATATAATTTTTTATTAAAACTTACTTTTATATTTTAATTTTTAGATTTATATCTATTATTTTTATCTATTATTTATATGTTTATTATCTTTCTTATGTAAAATTCTATACAATATCGAATTCTATATTAAGACAGTTAGATTTTATAGTCTTCACGAGGGATCAGTAGTTGGGGCTATTGGTCGCTTAACACGGGCTCTTAGGGCTGATTAAGGCTAACGCGGAGAAATGTCCCAAGCTTGTTGCAAGCTTGCTAGTAAGTGCGACATCTGGGAGACAAGGGATAGGCGTGCATAAGAAGTCCCTGCAGAATTTATTCCAACTTGTTGCAACTATGCGCCTGAAAAGAATCATCCCTCGCCTCCTTATCAAGGGTCCGAGGAATATCTCTGAAGGATGCTAGTTAATCTAGGATTTGGGACTATCTTTTTCGCACATGGCTATAGTAATCTCCACCGGCGTGCTCGGTGCGTCGAGGGAGCGCTAAGCTAGCTAGGCCCTACTAGCTGTGGATTTATAGCCCCTAGCTGCGGGTCCTAGCATTGCTCTCACCAAGCAAGGGTCTCCTTGACGAAACAGACCCAGACGAGCGCAGAGGATTTGATCCAAGGATTCCTCTACTGCCTACCGATACTCGTCTGTTGCCTGGTTGGTGCAAGCTCTGAGTTCCATTGCTCGGTTAACGCGAAGAAAGCGCTCAGCGTGTATGCTTCTTTAAGTCAAATGAACAGTGCGTATAAATAAGTCATGAATAAGTCACTTGGGATAATCCTCTTTGGCAGAGACCAGAACTGCTTATACAACCATATTCGAATCGCTGTTTGTACATTCAATAAATCCCGAATCAAGTTCAGCTCTGTTATTGCCAAGAAATCAACATGAGCGGCGAACAAGAAACAGTTTCCACGCCACTTGGCATCCCTTCAACCGCAGAAGACTTGGATTTTTGGAAGAAGAATATTCACGATGTCACTGCGAGACTTCTAGAGGACTCCGGGAGTTATACTCCCACCGAGCAAGAGAAGCACCTGGCTTTCGTCACCGATAATGTGCTTCCGACGCTTGGGAAGGCCCCGGCCAGAGCCCACGCGCCGGCCTTTGGCACGCCCTTTGGGTTTCCTGTAGAGCCAAGCATCAACTTCACCGATAACAGCAATAACCCCGTTGTCAGGATGAGTCTGGAAGTTCTCGGACAGGAGGCTGGCAGTGATAGCGATATTTGGGGGTGGAAAGCTGCTACGGACATCATCCCTAAGTTAGCAGCAGCAACACCCGGGTGCGACCTGCGCTGGTGGAACGCTCTCCTTCCTTCTTTCATCATTGAGCAGGGAACGGAGGAGTCTAAGCGCGGCGAAGAGATTCTTGCACCCCAGACGAAGCCATGTCCCAAAGGTGCGGTCGCGTTTGACTTTGATGGGGGTGCTGTCTCCATGAAGTCGTACTTCTTCGTGCCACCAAAGTCTCTCGCCTCTGGTGTTAGCACTGAAGATATTGTTTTCCCCCTTCTACATAAGATCTCCGAGCAGGGACCCAGCCTTGGGCCCGCGCTGACGGCCACAGAGGAATATCTCCGGTCGATTGACCAAAAGGTGCGGGTTTTCGCGGTCGGAAGTATGTTTCAATATCCGCGCACAATGATGTATAGGCTAACCCTTCTGTAGTGGACTGTGTTGATCCTACCAAGGAAAAGGCGCGCGTCAAGGTCTACTCCCGTCTTGACAGCGTCGCTTTCTCAGCCGTGCGAGAGGCCATGACTCTCGGAGGTAGAGTGACTGACGAGACGACTCTAAAGGGAATTGAGGAGTTGCGAAGCATTTGGCACTTGATCATGGATGAGCCGGAAGGTATTACTGACGATAACTGGGCTAAGCCCTCTCTTGACCCCGAGTCAGGCTTCAGCGGTCTCGCCTTTTCCATCGAGATTGCTCCTGGAGATGCGGTGCCTATCGTCAAGATTTACATCACCACATGGCTGTATTCCAGGAGCGACCAGGCCGTGTTTGAGAATGTTGAGCAGATCTGCAAGCAGAGAGGCTGGTTGAAGGGCGCAGAAGGTAGAGCCCGGCGCATGGCCGAGCGCGCAATGTGAGTTGCTCCGTATCCTACGGGTAAATTGATCCCGCCCGAAGACTCATGCTAATAATAACTCAAAACAGTGGAAAGGAGTGCTTCAACACTGAGAACCGCGGCCATACCTACATCTCCTATGCTTATTCCAAGAAGAAGGGCGCATACATGACGACGTACTTTGCCGACCCTCGCCATGGAAAGGAGGTGTACCGCGCAGGTTAAGAGTTAAGACTCGACATGTTGAATAGAAGTAGAGTCAATAGAGTATATTACCCCCACTGTGCAAAATGGTAGCCTTTTAAGCTGCACGCCGCCTGGATCCGTGAGTAAGAAAAGTATCGATAGCTGGGATCATGTAACCGTTAAATAACTATTTGATTATTTCTCTCTTTTTGATAAATTTTCTAGTGAACCTACTCTAGCTTGGATCATTTGAATATCTGACGCGTTCAGACGAATTATATAGGTGAACCATCCATCATAGATTTACTATCTAACCAATGTATCGGGTATGCGCTACCCACGATGGGTTATTATTCAAGGCCGCAAGCTCCTCGTCTGTGACACAGATAGTTGCGTCAATGTCGCCTAACTCATTGGCAGGGAAAAGAACAAAGAGGCTAGATGCCTCCTTAGGTGGTGGCCTTCTGACAAATTCAGGCTTTCCGAGAATCCCAAAGTCAGGGAACATGCCTTTGTGAGAGCAAATGGATGAACAAGCAGCATCAGTGTGCTCATTGAACTTGCCAAGATACGTGATTGTGGATTTATCGGGCTCCCTGTCAATGAAGGTCGCAAAGCTTCGCAAGTGATAAGCTGTGTTAGTCTTGTTCAGATCCTTGCGTAATTGAGAGGCCACAGTGGACAGCGGCGAGTGACAAATATCCCGGAATTTCATGAAAGATCCAGCATTATGCAAAAGATTCCCCGAGTAGTTGGACGTAAGTCCCATGACTCTTCGCCCATCAATCGCCCGGGAGAACTTTGACACTGTCTCGCCAGGAAATAAGTGGGCTCTGGCCTGAGTGAGATGCTGCCAACAGAAGGCGCTGATAGCATCATCCGTCGTGATGTAGGCAACGTCCGATACAAACCCTTCCTTCTGGCTGGCAATCTCCTTCAGCTGTTTCGCGTTGGATGCGCCAATGCGTATAATGTGGTAGGAAGAGGCTGCTCGAGGTGAGAAAGAATCACAATCTGAGGGATCTGAAGTCTCGCTCTGTTGATGGTGAGTATGGTCCAGCATGGGCTCATCCAAACTCAAAAGAGGAACCAGATTCCTACGATCCTGGTTTATCTCCCTGAGCATATGTTCAGGAAATTCTTCCCCACGCATAACCATCGCTACCATCTTAATGTAGTTGAATTGGCCAGCTGCATCCATCATAATGTGGAAGATGGGGAAATTCAGCACCACGCCTCCTTCGATGAAGGTGACTTGGAACCTCACTGTGTGCGCCGGATCGTCGTCGGTGTCCTGGAAGAACTCAGGATACGCAGACACTGATGCGAAGTGGCTCGAATCTGTCATTGAAACGGACGCATCGCGAGCTCTAAATTCGCTAAAACTAGGTGCCTTATCAGAAGCATCCTTAACCACAATGGGCGGCTCCGGGCTGGCACAGGGCTCAGCTCTGTACAGACCCGAATTACCCTGCGACTGGCCCTCACAGATGACTCTTGCACCAATCCAAGGGACAGATTCTCTCACCCGTCGAACGGCTGTCTCCAACTGTTTTACAAGTGTTTCTCGAGGAATCCCATTGTCCCATGGAAACATGTATAGGATATGTGAGTAGACTTGATTCATAGGAAGCTGGCCTAGTACATCTTGATAGCGATTGGCATCAGACTGGGAGTCCATGATTGTGGCGAATGACAAAGGCGATGATTTGCTGGATTAACATATGTTACCGGATAGTTGATGTAGGCATGGCTAGAGTTGGGCGATGATTAGGAGGCTGCCTTTCATGACTGTCATGTCGTGTAGGTTGCGGCGAGTGGGCGACGGCTAAGCCCGATGCTGGCAATTTCCGTGCGAGCATCCTTTCTTCGTGGGTCCCGGCGACCAAGATCGAGCCTTATCCCCCTTCTATCTTGGAGGCATGATTCACGCGCTAGAAAAATTCGCGTACTATAAAGTGGTTCAAGGATTTTCATGCGTATTCTGCATGATACGAAGCAAACCTTGCCGCAGGAATAGATACTAGCAGAACCTACCTAGAAATGCCGCCTCGCTGAATGAAAACATTCAACGTAATCAAATGATCCTCTACCGGTCGAGAACCATGGATCTAGTATGAAGGAGGTACTTGCATCCTTGCGGACCCAGCTAGTCGGGATCAATTAGCGGATCCGGGAAGTTCATGCCTAGTCAACTAGACTGTGCTCGGATGTGGTACTTAGCGCAGGCGCAAGCCGGAGCAGGGGCATTTCTAGCATTAGAAGAGCACAAACCGAGCCTTCGCTACAAAGCCCACTATTGCGACTGGGAGCACCCGGCTATCGTTAACACATTTATTTACAAGAGCAATAGTATGATGTGACCTGGTCATCCCGGCAGGTGGACCAAATATCGGAACATGATGATATCGGCGCCTAGAGGCAGTGAACGAGGCGGCCATACCGTATGCGACCGAGGAAACTAGTTGTGGCGAATCGCAGTCATACAAAACAAAATGGTGGAATCCGTAAGTTTGAATGATAAGGTATCCGACATGCAAAATTACTAGGATCACGAGTTCAGTATAGGACCTTGAAAGGTCGTGTATCTTCAGCATTGTTCTCAAAAGACAGGGGGTTAGTGGCAATAACATAACGCAGGAAGGACTTTCTGAGAAGATCCTACTTATGTTGCCTAGGAGGATCTTCAGAACTAGGCTAGGCTGCAGGTCCTGGGATATCCTGGGAATGTATTCTTATACTGAAGTCGTGTGGAGATAGGACTGGTAGGATCCTAGACAGACAAACACAATGCCTTAAGCCGATAAGCCTCTGGCCCTCGAAGCGACAGCTTAGACTGTGATGTTACGATATCTTCTTCAGACGCTTCCCTGAAACACCTATTCAATACAGATTCAATCATCTAGAGACCGTGATGGTTGTGTCTGTTCATCATTTAGTTCGATTTCTCATTTACTTTCGTTTGCTATTGTCTTTCAAAGTGTCGGCGACAACATCGCATTCACCAACCGTTACGGCGAGAAGCTGTTGGTTATGGCGGCAAAGGAGACGGCCGGGGCTATCTTTTGCCCCCAGAACAAGCCTCCTAAGGTAGAATACATGCAGGTTATTCGACAAACATTGCTACAACATCCAACCCTACAACCGCTGCGTCAAGCGGTGGAAACATTGCAAGACACATGGAATATATACGCCAAGGCAAACGAGGGCATTCGAGATATGCATCAAGGACCTCGCTATATTGAAGCAATTCAAAGTTGGCTCCAGCAGGATGAGGCTAAACCATTAACTGAAATAATGTCTGGCATTATAGCCCTTCCTGTCCTCACTATCATTCAAGTTGTTCAGTACTTTAAGTATCTCGAGCATAGAGGGATAAGTCATCAAGAGCTGCTTGAAGAACTTTCCGTGGGAGGTGCACAAGGCCTTTGTGGTGGCATGCTCCCGGTCTCGGCGATCGCTAGCTCGTCTAGTGAGGAGGAAGTTGCACATAATGCGGCAAAATCTGTGAGGATAGCTCTGGGCATTGGTGCTTATGCAGAGCTCGGAGATGACCAAAGAATTTCCGGCCCAACAGCTATGGTCCTTCGTACAAAGTATGATGACCAGGCAGAGGAATTAGTGGCAAAGTTCAGTGATGTAGGTCGTCCGGAACCCTCACTATGTTATTACTCTTGTCGACGCTAACTATTCTATAGATATATATATCGGTAATAAGTGAGCCCAAGATAGTCAGTGTAGTCGGACCAGTGCAATCACTCGCCGTTTTCAAGTCCTATGTTGAAACACATGGGCTGAAATGCACCCCATTATACCTACGCGGCAAAATACACAACCCCGAGAATCGAGAAGTCTCAGAAGAGTTGATAGCACTATGCCATGGCACGGAAGAGCTGCGCCTTCCAAACGCCTCATCGCTTCAGATTCCCGTACGGGCAAACGACACTGGCAAAGTTATTTCTGGCCAGGATGTCCAATTATCGGCTGAAGTAATCAAGACAGCTTTGGTATCGAAATCTATGTGGTACGACCTAATGGGAGGAGTAGCGGACGACACCTTTGCATCAGCGTCTCGGCAAATTACTATCACTGCTTTCGGCACTGGAAGAAAACAGTGTGTTCCGTTGAAGCTCTTCCAGGACAAGGGTCTTGAAGTAAAGCTTCATGACGCTGAGACATACGGAGCTTCTCAAAATGAAGAGACGCACCCTTCGTTACCCGACGATTCTATTGCTATCGTCGGCGCCGGCTGTAGGTTACCGGGTGCCGAGTCGCTCGACGAGCTTTGGGATCTGCTTAGTGCTGGCGAGTCCAAGGTATCAGAAATTCCCCTAGATCGATTTGACCCCACACATGTTCCACGCAAGAGCATGCCACGAAAAGGATCGGCCGAGCAACCAAAGCTATACGGAAACTTCATCGACAACGTAAAGGCCTTCGACAACGCTTTCTTCGGAGTTAGTTCTAAGGAAGCGAGCTACATGGATCCGCAACAGCGGCTGCTGCTCGAGACAGCATACGAGGCCTTGGACTCGAGTGGTTACCTTCGAAATCACAATCGCGAAGACTACGATAATGTTGGGTGCTTTTTGGGATCTACTTACACCGAGTATCTAGAGAATACCTGCGGTTACGCGCCTACGGCATATACCCCTACCGGAACTATTCGGGCTTTCCAGAATGGAAAGATTAGTTATCACTTTGGTTGGAGCGGTCCATCTGAGGTCATTGACACAGCATGCTCATCATCGCTCGTAGCTATTCACAGAGCATGCAAAGCTATACAAGGCGGAGAGTGCCCCATGGCCCTGGCTGGTGGAGTGAACATTATTACCGGCGTCCACAACTACCTCGATCTCGGGAAGGCAGGCTTCCTTAGCCAGACTGGCCAATGCAAGCCTTTTGATTCTAGGGCAGATGGCTACTGCCGAGCTGATGGTGTGGGGCTTGTAGTACTCAAAACTCTCGCTCAGGCAACTGTAGATGGAGACGAAATCTTAGGTGTCATACCAGCTGTGGCCACTAACCATGGAGGGCTCTCTCCCGGCATTACCGTCCCATACTCGCGTGCCCAAGTTGATCTATTCAACAGAGTCCTCAAAAAGTCTACTCTCCAGCCTGATCAAATCTCCTATATTGAGGCACATGGCACTGGCACCCAAGTTGGCGACCCAATTGAAATTGGAAGCATCAGGGAGGTATTCGGCGGGCCTCACAGGAAAGATGACCTGCATATTGGCTCAATCAAGGCTAATGTAGGTCATAGTGAGACTGCAGCAGGCGTGGGAAGTCTTCTCAAAGTGTTAGCTATGATACAGCACGAGAAGATTCCCCCGCTCGCGGGATTTAACACTTTGAACCCCCGAATTCCAGCTTTGAAAACGGACCGCTTGACGATTGACACAAACACAAAGCTATGGAACTCCTCCGTGCGAGCAGCACTTGTCAATAGCTACGGTGCAGCAGGCAGTAACTCTGCGCTGATTTGCTGTCAGTCGATGAGCAGGAAGCGACAAAAAAGTCATTATAGTGAAGACAGGTATGTAACGAGCTGGTAACTCATGTAGAGTACCAGCTTTTAGTGGCTATTGATTTCACTACGTAAGCGCTCACATATTGAATAGGATATACCCTATTGTACTAAGCGCTGCTACCGGGGCAAGTCTTCAAAAGTTCCGGGTCAAGTTGTCTGAATACTTAAAGCGCAATTCAGGCTGTGAGCAAGTGACAATATCCAATCTGGCCTACACATTGAGCGAGCGCCGAGAGCATCACCCTGTTCGCTATGCAACACTCGCGCGCACGCTAGGAGAGCTGGTGAACTCATTCGATAAAGAATCTTCATTGGTTTCTCAAACTTCAAAAGAGACTACTAGGCCCGTGGTACTCGCTTTTGCTGGACAAAGTCAAAGAACCATTGGCCTCTGTCGCTCTTGGTATCAACGATTCCCTCGTTTGCGGTGGCACCTTGACCAATGCAACAGCATTGTGCATTCCATGGGCCATGGTGACCTGATACCCGCTCTATTCCAACAGAACCCATTGGAGGACATTGTGGCTCTACAATGTGGAACATTTGCAGTCCAGTACGCCTCAGCGATGAGCTGGATTGACGCGGGCCTCAAAGTTAATGCTGTTGTTGGACATAGCTTCGGGGAACTGACGGCTTTAGCCGTGTCCGGGGTCCTATCACTCAAGAACGCCTTGAAGCTCGTCGCTAGCAGGGCAGAGCTGATGGAGCGCAAGTGGTCTCCCGAGCGCGGAGTTATGCTGGCTGTGCATGCAAAGAGAATGACAGTTGAAGAAATTGTGAAGAAGGTTGAAGAAGCAGGGTTCGATCGGACGCTCGAAGTTGCCTGTTTCAACGGTCCGTCCAGCCAAATTCTTGTTGGATCCCTGGCCGAAATTATCGAAGCGGAACGTCTGCTCAGTGAAGGGGAACTGTATCACGGAATCAAATATCAGCGGCTAAATGTGACCCATGGCTTCCACTCAGTCTTCACTGAACCCATATTAGAAGATCTTTCCGCCGTGTCACACGAGTTAAACTTCTTAGAAGGTGGAATTTGGCTGGAAAGCTGTACCAAAACCTCTCTACATGGGATCACGGCGAAGAGAATCGCAGAGCATACAAGGAGGCCCGTTTTCTTCCAGGAAGCCATCGGCCGACTAGAAGGTCGTCTAGGCCCATGCGTTTGGCTCGAGGCTGGCGGATCCTCCCCAATCATCGGAATGGTGAAACGGAACGTCAGTAACCAATCACAACATGTTTTCCTCCCTATCAAGATGGACGGAACTACCGACTCTGTGACAAAGACGTCTACTATGCTGTGGCATGAAGGACATCCCTCGGCGTTTTGGGAATTCGCGTCGCCTAAGGATTCGGATTTGCAGCCCGTTTGGCTGCCACCATACCAATTCCAAAAGGCAGAGCATTGGTTGGAATACAAGAGCCTCGGGCCATTCGACGAAAATTCAATCGATGCAGGACCAGCACGAATGGGAGTACTGGATAAACCACCACAGCTTGTGATGAGAGAAAAGACGTTGGATACTTCAAGCGCGGCAGGGTTTACTGTTCATACTGAAACTGAGCGCTTTCAAGACATTGCTCGGGGACATGCATTCCGCGGACGGCCTCTTTGCCCAGCATCCATGTACATGGAGTGTGTAGTAATGGGAGTTCAAGCACTTCTACCTCATCACAACTTCAGCTTCTTTGGGTTCAAAAATCTACAACTTGAATCTGGCCTCGGTACCAGCTCCAAGCGCGCAGTCCAAATGGCTCTAGCTCCTGCAGATGAGAGTCAGAACTCTTGGAATTTTACATTCTCTAGCTATTCAAGGGCAGCTGAAAACAGTCGTTCACAAGTCCACGCCAAGGGAAGCTTCGAAATTACGCTAGCGCCCGACTTCGGTCTGTACGAGCGCCTCATACTGGACAGAATAGATAAAATATCTGGGGATCATTCCGCTGAACAGCTAAGATCTCAGCGTGCGTATACCCTCTTCTCTCGGGTTGTAGAGTATGGCGAGTGTATGAGGGGAATACATCAAGTTTCTTTACTTGGTAACGAGGCAGCAGCCGTCATCAAGAGACCCAAAAAGCCTGTTAGCCAAGATTCAAGCACCGTCTCCAGACTTTGCGATACAGTTGACCTGGATACCTTCATCCAAGTCGTTGGCTTGCTCATCAACAGCAGTGAGAAGTGTGGTATCAACGAAGCGTTTATCGCCAGCCACATTGGAAGTATCATGCTTCAGGCATATGAGTCTCAAGACGTTACATCACATAAGGTCTACGTCAAGATCTGGCAGAAGGGATCTACTCGAGTCATCGGCGATATGCTTGCCTTTACAGAGCAAGGTATGCTGATATGTGCGCTATCGGCGGTCCAGTTCACGAAGCTCCCGATAGCCAAGCTAGAGACCATGCTAGACTCCTCAGGGATCAACGACAAGACAGACGTTACTAGCGAGGCCCCATCACACGCAAAGGCGAAGTCTCGCCCCGAGAATAATAGCAATCTTCGAGCTACTAAAGTCGGTATCTCCGCCTCGGATGAATTGAGCACCTTCATGCCAGATTTCACAAAAAATAAAGTCGCCTCAACACAATTTTTTCCGGGTACCCAAGCTTTAACCAGCAACACACCTTTCACTGATCAGGAATCTACGGCAACATCGGTCTTCAGGCCAACGCCGAACTCTAGCTCTACGACAAGTGTGGATATTCACGTTTCTGAAGAAGCCTTAAGACGGACAGGGCCTCTTGAGAAAGAGACTCAGACAGCTATGCAAAGCATCCGCCAACGCGTTCTCCGCCTAGTTGCGGAAAATAGCGGCGCACTTATAGATGACATTCAGGTTACGGAAACCATAGATGCAGCTGGCATCGACTCATTATCAGGTGTAGAGCTACGCGAAGCCCTGGAGGGGGAATTCCAAGTAGATCTTCCGGGGTATGATGTTTTCCTAGGCCTGACTATTGACGGTATATGCGGACATATTAGCCAAGCTCAGAGTTAAAACATGTTTTATTTTTCAGTGGAACATAAACAATAGATTTCGAAATATAGTTAGTCTAAGTTATTAGAATTTTCAGCGTAGCTATTTTTGAGACCAAAGGAGATATCCATCAAATCAATTTCTTTGCAAAACTAATCGTCAAAAAACTGCATGAGGCCGTGATTCACGCTATACGTCTTTATTCACAGGCTTCATAATTTCAACAACGCCATCACTCTCGCTACCCCCTGGTGGGGCCCAGTATTTGATGACTTCCAAGCCCGCCCGCTGGCACAAATGCTGGAATTGAGCCATCGTCCTCTGACTTCCGCAGTGCAACGCCAGCATCCACCAGTCCATTTCCGCCCGCCATTGGGCACAGTCGCGCTCGGGAAGGCAGTTCTCGACAATGAAGAGGCGAGAATACCCAGGTGTCATAGCTGCTGCAGTTTTAGACAGTATATCAGTGGCGGCATCGTCTGGCCAATTATGTAGAACATTATGGAGATGATAAATGCGCGCCCCTTCTCCGATGGTCAGCAATCTGGGCAATGAAAGGGTGCGTCCTGCGTCGATGGCTCTTCACTTGAGAAACTGACCTTTGATTGGTTGTGTGTCGAAGAAGTTATACTTCTCACATTCAATCTTATCATTGATTCCATGGCAATCTTCCACCACGCTGGGGAGATCTTCCAAGATGAAGCGACCTTTAGCGTTTGGGAACTTCTTGATAAACGTGTCGAGGTCTTGTCCCCGGCCACCACCTATATCAACAACCAGCACATTGTCATTGCTTTGATCACAAGGTTGATTTACTTCCGACTCTTGGAGATAGCTCTGTACAGGAAACCAATTTACCCAGTGAGATTTGCCACCGGTTGGCGTCCCTTCCATGTAGGTGTTGAAGTTCTTTGAATACTCTGGATTCTGCGACCACCAGTCAAAGGCAGTTAAGTCCGTCTTGAACGCGTATTGAAAAGGGCCTTGATTCTCATCCTTGGGTACCTTGTAGCCATTTTCTTTAAAGTATGCCGGCAGCGAGCTGAATACCGGTAGAGCAATGTCGAATCTGTTATTGAAGGTTAAGAAGGGTAGTCTTGAGATACGATACGGTGGGATAAGGAGTCCTACAGATGCTTCATCCCTGCCTGCACAGGTTTTCTAACTTTCACAGATTCGCCAATTGCAGTTGATTGAAAGCTGCTGTTCTCGACCTGCTTGACCCATCCCATGCAGTCTAGGACCCGCAAGATGCGAGCTTTTGAGCGCTTTTTGTTAGTCTCGTAGCGCAGCGTGGTAATTATTCGAGAGAATATATACGGAAGGGATCGATGTACTTAGCAGTGCTGGTTCGGCCCCAGTGCTCACACTTAGAGAGCTAATCGATGTTGGTTCATTTTGTTTCAGTATAGAGAAGATATTCAGATCCAATGCAATCCTTGCTGCCACGCTTTGTACAGGCTGCGATTATTCAGCTTCCTCGATAGTTTCTCTAGGAACTTAGTGCAATGTCACTGGCAAATACTGACCAACATAGAATTTAACGGCACGGTTTGAGGCTTTTCCAAAGCCACAGTAAGCTTCTTAACTACCTTCAGAGCTTGTTTTCGTGTATCTTCATTGGAGATAATTGGCGCCTCTGCATTTAACTGTGACAATTCTGAAATCAGTGCGCTGACAAGGTCAGACTCTGGGATAGGCATTTTGTGACTCGGTCTTGGAAAGATTTGATATTATGGGATGTTGTTGCGTGCGAATGGAAACGTAGTATTGAAGTATCTAACACACAAAGAAGTGAATCGACCCTTGTCTAAATCAATCTTGCCTTTAACTTGCATTGAGCGTTCAAGGAGCCTCATGGGAACCCCGGCATCCAGATGGGGGCCACCCTGGGGAGAAGGATGAATTGCAACCATGGATACCCTGGTAGGCCCGTCACCGACCACATAGCACTAGCTTCCTTCCGAACAATATTTCCATGCGGATTATTGTACAAAAGGATGGTAATCCTTCTTCCTTTTAGATTTAGCATGAAATCTAATGATAGCGATACCAGGTTATATAGGGAGTAGTGGAACTTAAGTTTATCCTGAGGGGGTGTAACTGTTGCCTAGATGCGACCGATTCCGATTGTTTCACACTTTTTTCACCTGGCTGTTATTGGAAAATTTGGAATTCTGAGCGCCCAGGCATCGTACAGGCCTTAAGCCCCGAATGATAGACAGTATATTCAATACTTTACTACACGCCTTAATTGCATATTCAAGGTTGGCTTGCTAGGATCTCACTCACAACAGATATCATGTTATCATAACCATTGCTAGAGTCATGATATACACTACGCTCTGATAATCTCAACGGAGAATAAGGGAGGTTCAGAGTGTACGTGGGTAAAAGTCTATTTAGTCTACAGCGACTACCGCAATTATATATTTGCCTCGTACGTAGGATTCTAGCGTTCACTTTACAATCGATAGGTAGAATAGTAGAGGGGTCAAATAGGATAGGAGGGGTAGGGTTAAGGGGAAAGAAAAGAAGAATAAAGAGAGAGAATTTATATAGATAAATAATAGATAAATAATTAATAATAGTATAATAATAAAGAAAATATAATATAAAAAAAAAATTATAAATAAAATTATAATAATTATAAAAAATAAAGAAGATTATTTTATAAAATAAAAAAAAAAAAAGAAAAATTATAAAAAAATAAAAGTTATATAATTTAAATTTATACTTATATAAATAAAAAAGTTTATAAATAATCAAAAAATAAGTTTAAATTTATACTTAAAAAAATAAAAAAAATCTTATAAAATAATAATAATAATAATAATAATAATAATAATAATAATAAAAAAATTTATATTTATATTTATTAATAAGTAATTTTTATTGCTTTATTCTGTGATATTTAAGCTATTTTAGCCATATTAAGCCTATACTTTAGGTTATAAATTATAAAAATATAAAACCTTTTTAATTTAAAAATAAATATATAAAAACTTAATCTAAAAGTAAAATTAAATTAAGATAAAAAATTTAATATAATTAAGAGTTTAATTTAATAAAAAAAGTACTATAAAAGAACTTAATAAATAAAGACTATTATTATGTTCGCTATTGATTAAGCTTATCACTACGTTTACTAGCGATTAAGCCTTAATTATATGTAGGTCCTATATTAGGGTTAACTCTATATATTAATTATAAGAGGCTTAATTATATATATAGTTATAATAATACTATTATTTTAAAATTAATTTAGAAAATTAAAATATATTTTTTATTATATATATTATTATGACCCTTTATGCGGCCTATATATGACCCTAAAAGGGCCTTACTTTATTTTATATATTAGGATAATTAGTATATTAGAGAACCTACTTTTTATACTAGTTATATATATATAAGTAATTTAAAAATATAGTTTATTATAATTCTTAATACTTAAATTACTTAAATTATAAAGTTTATAATATAAGCTTTATAAGTTATTTAATATATATATATATTTTTAAAATATTTATAATAAAAGTTACTCTTAATTTCTTAACTATTAATATACTAATTAATTATTTATAAGACTTATTTTTTTAGTTCTTAGTTTTACTAACTTTAATTATAATATTATTAATTATATTACTTAAACCTAATATTTTAATATTTTTAAAATATTAATTAATATTTATTTTTAATTATTTTATAATTAAGCTTAATTATTATATATTAATAACTTTTATTTAATAAATCACTATATTATTATTAAATAATATTAAATATTATAACTTTTAAAAAATCTTTATTATTTAAAAATAAAAAAATAACCCTTTTTATTAGTTTTTTTTCTAAAAAAAAAAAGAAAATTACTAAAATAAACATTAATTTTAACTTTAATAATAATAATAAGGTAACTTTTAAGAAGTTATATACTTAAGTTATATAACTTATTTAAGCTTTTATAAAAATTATAAAAAAAAATATATATTAAACTATACTTTATAATTAATAAATATAAAAAATATAAAATTATACTAATATTAATAGGATT